>WBNH01008490.1:0-15822 GCA_013401255.1 Urocolius indicus | reverse complement strand
CTCCCTTTAACCACCCCCGCGGTCCCTCCCCTCCCCTCTCCCCGGAAGTCCCTCCCCCCTGCGCGTGCGGCGTCACTTCCGCCCCGCTCGCTCCGGCAGCTCCATCATGGCGGCGCCCTGCGGCTCCTCGCAGCTCCCGCCGCTGCCGCCCGCCGAGCCGCCGCCGCCGCTGCCGCTCAAGATCCCCAAGATGGAAGTGCTGTCCCCGGGCTCTCCGGGAGCTCTGAGCGACGGCAACCCCAGCTTCTCCGACCCTTCCACCCCTAGCGGCGCGTCTCCGCTGGGCGCGGGGCCGGCGTGCGGCGGGGCCGGGGCTGGGGCCGGGCTGGGGGGTCGCGGAGGGGCTTCACCCTCCGTCTCTTTCTCCCCGGGAGGAGGAGGAGGAGGAGGAGGAGGAGCCGCCGCCGCAGCCGCCGCCGCCGCCGCTTGCCGAGGGATGTCGTGGACTCCGGCGGAGACCAACGCTCTGATCGCCGTGTGGGGTAACGAGAGGCTGGTGGAGGCTCGTTACCAGCAGCTGGAAGGAGCCGGCACCGTCTTCGGTAGCAAAGCACCCGGGCCAGCCATGTACGAGCGCGTGTCCCGCGCCCTCGCCGAGCTGGGCTACGAGCGCACCCCTTCGCAGTGCCGGGAGCGGATCAAGGTATTACACACACCCCCTCCCCAAGGCCCTCCCAACCCCCATCACGGGGCCGGGTGGTGAGGCCCCCCGGGGAGAGGAGGAGGATAGGGGTGTTGGGGATGGGGGGGGGGGTGTCGTCTCCCCCGGTGGCACCGCGGCTCCTGAGCTCAGGATGTTCCCTGCAGCAGCCCTGGGTGTCCCCTGGGCTTAGCCCGGCAAGTGGCTTTGAGTTTAGGGGTAGCACCTCAGCTGGCAGCACCCCAGCAGGGTGTCCCCTTGCTGGCAGCTTGCTGCAGCATCCTTTGGCAATGGGTGTGGACATCCCATGGGCTCAGCCCAGTAAGTTTGGGGGCACTCCATCCCCTGGGCTTACCCCAGCAGAGTGTCCCCATGTTGGCAGTTTGCTGCAGAATCTTTTGACCCTAGGTGTGGACATCCCCTGGGCTCATCCCAGTAAGTCTGGGGGCACCTCATCCCCTGACATCACCCCATTAAGGTCTCTTGTTGCTGCCAGTTTGCTGCAGCATCCTTTAGCCCTGAGTATGGGCATCCCTTGGGATCAGCCCAGTGAGTTTGGGGACACTCCATCCCCTGGACTCAGCCCAGCAGAGTGTCTCCTTGCTGGCAGCTTGCTGCAGCATCCTTTTGCCCTGGTTATGGGCAACTTCTGAGGTCAGACCAGCAAGCTTGGGGACGACACCCCATCCCCTAGGCTCACCCCAGCAGAGTTTCCCCTTGCTGGCAGCTTGCTGCAGCATCCTTTAGCCCTGGGTGTAAGCATCCCCTGGGCTCAGCCCAGCAGAGTGTCTCCTTGCTGCCAGCTTGCTGCAGCATCCTTTGGCCCCGGGTGTGGGCATCCCATGGGCTCAGCCCAGTAAGTTTGGGGGCACTCCGTCCCCTGGGCTCACCCCAGCAGAGTGTCCCCTTGCTTGCAGTTTGCTGCAGCAGCCTTTAGCCCTGGGTGTGGGCATCCCTTGGGATCAGCCCCGTAAGTCCGGCGACACTCCATCCCCTGGCCTCACCCCAGCAGCTTGTCTCCTTGCTGGCACCCTGCTGCAGCAACCTTTGTCACTCGGTGTGGGCATCCCATGGGCTCAGCCCAGTAAGTTTGGGGGCACTCTGTCCCCTAGAATCACACCATTAGGGTGTCCCCTTGCTGGCAGCTTGCTGCAGCATCCTTTGGCCCTAGGTTTGGGCATCCCCTGGGGTCAGCCCAGTAAGTCTGGGGACACTCTATCCCCTGGGCTCACTTCAGCAGGGTCTCCCCATGCTGACAGCTTCCCTGAACATCCTTTGTCCCTGAGTGCAAGGTCCCCTTTCTTCTGGGCTCACCCCATCAGGGTCTCCCTCCATGGGCAGTTTTCTGCAGCATCCTTTAGCCCTGGGTATGGGCATCCCCTGACCTCAGTCCCTCCTGGGGCTTTGAGTCTGGGGGCCCTCAGACCCTTGGGATCACCCTTTCAAGGTGAGCTCTGGCAGCATCCTGTCCTGAGGGGTGAAAGACATAGTGCCCCAGCCCCCAGCAGCATCCTTTCCCCTGGGCTGCCTCCTTCAGTGTGCTGGGCACTGTAGCCCTTGGTGGGTTGACTCAGTGCCCTTTACATCTGGCTGTGAGGGGGTGACACCAGCTGCTCCCTGAAGGGGATCAAAAGAGCTCCCAGTTACACCCCAGTAACAGGGGCTGCCCTCAGGCTGTCGTTGCCCCTTGCACTCCTGGCTCCTTCCTTTGCTTTGGAATTGCTTTTGCAGGGTCCCAACATCTTCCCTAATCCCACCCCAGAGCGTGCTGCGCTCTCAGGAACCTCTTTACTTTAACTGAGCTGTGTTCCAGAGGCCTCCCTGGGCTGTGCTTCTTCTGGGGGCAGCTTTAAAGGTGGGATCTTTCCACTTCATTCCTTGGGGAGAAGGGAAAGGGCTGAGTTTGGTGGCTACAGTTTGGTGCTTTGTCCTCTTTCCACACCTCCCTCCCCAGGAGAGATTTATTTGAGGTGAGGAACCAAAATTCAGTCTCTAAACATGAATGAAGCTTGGAGAGAGGCTGAGTTCAACCCTTTGAGCTCCCTCCAGCTTTTCATTTCCCCCTTTTCCCTGCTCCTGCCACCCCTTCAAGTGCCAATCAATGAAAGGACAAGCAGTGGCTTATTATCACAGGGGATTGAGGGGAAAGCTCTTTGCTTTTCCCTTCAATCCCATGGCACTGGAGCTTCATCCCTAAAAGCAAGTGCTCAGAATGGTACAAACCCTTTCCCTTCCTGCAGCTGTTTTTAGTTTCTTGATGTCTCTTTGTCCTCATGTTGACTCACTGCCTCCTTGCATTTGCTTCTGGGGGTGTTGCTTTCCCCTTGAGCCACATCCAAAGGGTTAGTTTGGTGAGGAACCTCTTTACCTCAGCAGCTTGCAAAGGGCCTGTTGCTTGAATAGCTTTGGATGTTCACCAACTTTGGGGCTTGGCTGGAGGCTGGTGCAGGACAGAGATGTTTTTGGAGGTGGTTTGGCTTTGTCCTGCTGGTTGGTTGAAGGTTGTGGTGGCTCTACAGCTGCCTGTGCTTCAGGGGATGTTAAACAGGCAGAGAGGAGAAGTCTTGCTATGAAAACAAGCCCAGAACTCTCCGCTAAGGTTCAAGCAATGCTTTTGGATAGAGCTGGTTGCAGCTTCTGGTTGGTTTCTGGGGCCAGAGCAAAGAGGTTTGGTGACAGCTGCTAGATGCCATCTCCTCCCTTTAGAAGTGATGCTCCAATACATCTTTATTCCTGAGACATTCAAGCTTGGAAGAATCTACCTCCCCTGCACCAAGACAGGCTGGGGGTGACCTGCTGGAGAGCAGCAGCTCGAGGAGAGGGATCTGGGAGTGCTGGTGGGCAGCAAATAAACATTAACTGTAAGAAGTGCCAATGGCATCCTGGAGGGTGGTGAGGGGGGCATCAAGAAGAGCGTGGGCAGCAGCTTGAAGGAGGTTTTCTTCCACCCCTGCTTGCAGTGAAATGAGGCTTCGTGGCTTCCTCACAAGAGCCAGGAGTTGCCCTGGCTATGGGGGAGTGTTGAGAGAGTTGGAGTAGCTGCTGCCAACCCCCAAAACATCCCAGGTTTTTTGTAGGATTCCAGCTGGATTTGGGATGCTTGACTCTCATCTTGTGGATGTGGAAGGGGGTCAGTGCCTGAAGGGAGACAGAGTAGGACAACTGGAACGTTACCTGAGCTGCAGCCAGCACTGGGAGGTGGTGCCAAAGCAACACAGAGCTGCCTCCTTCCATTTCTTATCCAGAAGCCTCCATATTTCCATCCTTTTTAAGGGTTTTTCTACTTCATACCCATCAAGGGGATGGTGTTTGCTCATCTCTTGTAAAAACAAGCTGTGCTTAAAACACACTGGCTGCAACTCCTTTGAGAACTGCATTTACATCTTGGCTTGCTCCAGGACACCTGCTTCCCCCCTTCCCCCAAAAAAAAAGCTTTGAAGAGGAGGTTAGAAATGAGCTGGAGAGGTTAAAAAGTCAACTCCAGGGAAGGAAGTTGGATAGTGTAAGATGCTTTCTCTCCTGATTCAAACAGGGTTCCCTCCCCTTCAGATCTTTTGTCTCTCAACATCTGCATCTGCTTTTTGGTGCTCCTGGAACGAGGCCACTGTTGGGTTGGAGCCACTCAGGAAGGGGCTTGTTTCAAATGTAAGGATTCACTTGTAACCCTTCCAGCAGCTTTTCCTGGTTTCTTCCTTTGGAAACAGACCTTAAATCCAACTCTGACATTGGAGGAGGTTTGGCAATATGGGAGGAGCTGCAGGGGAGATGAATTAGTTCCATTTCTGCTTGAAAAGTTGTCTTGGGCTCTGGGCTTTCCTCATCTTGTGTCATAGAGTCATTTGGGTTGGAAAAGAGCTTGAAGCTGATGGAGTCCAACTGCTGCCCTCACCCTGCCCAGCCCAGCACTGACCCACCCCCTCAGCACCTCAGCCCCACGGCTTTGGGATCCCTCCAGCGCTGGGCACTGCCCCAGCTCCCTGGGCAGCCTGGCACAGGGGCTGACACCCCTCTCAGGGAAACAGTTCTNTGTGGCAGTGAGTGAGGGGCCCAGCACTGACACAGCCCTGGAGCTGCAGCCTCCCCAGGGCCCAGCACAGGGGACAATCCCTGCCCTGCTCCTGCTGCCACCCCAGTGCTGATCCAACCTCCCCCCAGGCCTTTTCCCTCTGCAGTTTCCAGCCTCTCTGCCCCAGCCTGTGGCTGTGCCTGGGCTTGGTGAGGCCCAAGAGCAGGACCTGGCACTTGACCTTGGGCAGCCTCGTGTAGATCCTGTCCATTCCTACAACTTGCAGCTCATTTAAGTGTCATTCATGTGATTTTTTTCATCCTTCCTGAAATGAGCTGCCCAGGGAGCTGGGGGAGTGCCCAGCCCTGGAGGAACCCCAAAGCCATGGAGCTGAGGTGCTGAGGTCCGTGGGGTAGTGCTGGGCTTTGCAGGGGGAGGTCAGCAGTTGGACTTTAGGAGCTTCAAGCTCTTTTTCCAACCAAAATGATTCAATGAAAATGAATCTGGGACCATTTCCTCAGCTACCCCAAGCACAAGTTCACCTTCTGTTTTGTGAGGGACACACTGAAGCGTGTTGGTCTCTCCACAGAGTCCATGCCAGGCTGTGTATTCAAAGAGGAACAGCTCCAACATCTCCCTCTTGGCTCTTGAATTTTCTGGAGGTGGTGACCTCCTCCTCACCCCTCACTGGAGGTTCCTCTTGGGTTGTGGTTTTCTGCCACACAGGCAATTCATAGGGGTTTGTTGTTGTTGTTCAAAGGCAAAAGAAAAAGACAAGCTTGAAGGAGAGTGGTTAAACAGAGACAACAGAGACAGGAAGGGGAAAAGCAAATGCCACAAACCCACATGAAATGGGAAGGGATGAAAAATGACACCAGAGTATCAGCTGTGGCTCGAAAGCTGGATGCCAAGCTCTTGACAGCAGGGCTGATTCCTCGTGGGCCTGTGGGTTTTTTTGAGCTTCTAAACCATCGAAACAATCCATTTTTAAGCCTTGGTTCAAGTTGTTGTTAAGGAAGGCAAGGCTGTGTGAGCTAGACTGGCTCAGATCTAAAGCCTGGAGTGATCTAGTTTAACCTGCATGACACCAGGGCTTGGATTTCATCCAGAGTTTCATTGTTGGGTCGAGAGCAGAGGCTGCCTTTTAATTGGAAGATCTCAAACTGATGGAGCATCAGTACACTGGGGTGTTCTTTTTGTAGCAACCAGCCAACTGGTCACCTTCAAACCCACTTTGCCTTCCATTTCTTTTCATCCTGCTTTGTCTTAGTCTTGCGTTTGCTCTCTCAGATCTTCATGTGTGCAGGCTGTGTTCTCTCCCATCTTTCTTTGGCTTAAATAGATTCAGATGTGCCGAGTGTTCCAGGATGGGTCAATCCCATGAGTCCTTCCTTCAGTCCTTGGGTAAATGGGAGCAACTTTCTGCTCACACGAGCCAGGAAAGAATCAAGTCTTTTGAGTGCCAAAGAACAGATTGATTTGGTTTATTCCTCCTTGGATATAGCTTGAGGCTGCAGCAGAGGAACACCATTGGGGACTGAGCATTGTGTGTACCAAACCCACTTTCAGAACAGCTGTGTTATGCCAACAGGCACCTGTCTGACTTTACACATGCAGGATGAGTGTCCTTACTGTCCAGTAGCTTCTGTTGTGCATCTGTAATACTCTGCTCTGGTTGTTTGGATGTACCTGGGTCACCCATCACTCCATGCCCCAGGTTATTATACCCAGACTTCATTCCCTTTTGGTCTCTGACAAAGTCTTCCCTCATCTAAGCCAACCTCTGCCTTCTGTAGATAATTCCTGTGTGTGCAAGACCTTGTTAAGATGTATTTAGTTGTTGTTTAGTAATTGGCAATGGTGGGAAATCAGCTGTGGGGGCTTTTTGGTAGGTTCTAGCTTGTCTGTATCTTTTAGGGTGACTTTACTTCTTCAAGGCATTGTGTGCAGAGAGATCTCTGGTTCCTAACTTGATCAGACAATCAGCTTCTCTGTGCTCCCCCTTGAGATGTCACCGTGTTTCATACCAAAGGTGTCCTGCAGAGGAGTCTTGGTGGCTCTGGTTCAGTCAGCAGTGGCACACTTGGAGAGTTAAAAAGCTTCTCTTTCTTCAATTCTTTATTCTAGATAGGCTTCTCGTGGTGTTATCCCCTCCAAGTCTCATGTTCTCCTGCCTTACAAACACCTTTTAACCTCCAAGGCCATGAGCTAGCAAGCTGAGCAGAGCTGGCAGACTACTGGAGTCACTTGTGTTGCCTTCAGCTCCCACTGTCCCAGCTCAGCAATGAGGAACTGCGAGACCTTCCCTTGTCTTGGCTGCTCACCCTTACGTGCCCTGTGACCACTCCAGCTTTCAAAAGCACTTTCTTTTGTCCTGACCTAGCTTCATCTTGTGGTGAGATGAGGGAGGAAGCTATTTGATAACTGCCTTTCTAACTGGGGATGTGAAGCCAAGAGCTTCTGTCTTGCACCAAGTGAAAGAGCATCTTTGGAGCTGAAGGTTGTGTGAAGAGATGCTCCGGGCCTCCCTCTCTCAGCTTCCAACAGATTAATGTGGACACCCCTGTAGGCCACCTTAAGTGCTCCTTGAGTGAGAACACATCTCAGATCAGGGATCTGGAACTTCTCATGCTGAACCATCCCTTGGGTTCTGTATCAAAACCTCCCTGTCCTGTGCTTCTCCCTCACGTGTTTGTTTGTCGCTGGGAGGAGGACTGTTGGCTACAGCTTTCCTCAAGGCTTGATGATCAGAAACACTGCTCAGATGTGCTGCAATGAATTGATTCTCCTGCGTCTTCACTTGTAGAGAAGGTGAAAGCTCCTAAATTAGAAATGGGGAGTAAAATCCACCTTGAGCTCTTGGATTTCATCCCTATGAATGAAGCCGGGGGTGGGGATAACCTGTCTTGGTATTGCAGGCAGCGTGGCAGAGCAATAAGCAAAAGCCTCGGGTCTCTTCCAGCTTTTGTGCAGTCCCTGCTCAATTCATCAGGTCTGTTTGCAGTTACTTGTCCTAAATTTCCTGGTTTCTTGTCTATCTGTATCAATCTATGTGTGTGCACTTTAGGAACCACGGAGCAGGACTTGAGCTGGACACCGGGAGGAATAGAGGAGGTGCGTAAGATAAACCTCGATCTTAAACTCTTTGGTGATCAGAATAAGCTGCCTGGGAGAAAGGGTTGTTTTGGGTTTTGTTTTTTTTTTTAAACCCTTAAGATATCCAGGTGGAGGTTTCTTTTGAAATGGGAGCAATTATTTAGGTCTTACCCTAGGGCATCTGAAGAAAATCCATCGTGGGAGGTACGGGCAGCTGCAGAGGGAGAGCCGTCGGTCTGATCCACCCTCACCCCTGCCACCCAGAAGCCTGTGGGCACCCCTGACACGGAGCTGACCTGGTTGTTTGGAGGTGAACATCACTTGGCAACGTGGTAGGGACTTGTTTGGTGGAGAAACCTGGGGACTACCTCCAGGAGGGAGGAGATAACGGGGGAGGAGGGAATCTTGATTCTCTAGGCAAACGGTTCCGAGGAGCTGCTGGCTGCTTGGTCACAGACCTTCTGGTGCTTTTGAAAGCACCACATTTGAGGTGATCTCCCTCAAATATTAGGTTATGTACCATCAGAAGAGGGAGACAAAACATGGCTCATGCAGAAGTACCAAGGCAATAACCTTAAAAGTACTCATGGCAAGCAGTGACAGTCTTGCTTAGTTATTTTTGCCCATTTTTCTTCATTGCTCCCTTTAACTCTCATACTAAGTCTCCATTTGACCTGATGCAAAGTGATTGTCCTGCTTGAATAAGCTGCTTTGCAGCCTGAATGAGAAGAGTTAATGACTAGCAGGTTACAACCAGTGTGAGACACTTTCAACTCCAGCAGTAGGGAGAGATATTGGAGGTGTTCAAACTGAGCAAGTGGCTGTTGAGTGGCCCAGGAGGGATCAATGGATTTGGGTTAACCCAAAAATCCTTTCTTTAGCTTAAAGGCTGCTAAGAAATTCAACTGGAGCTTCTAAATCTGGGCTTTACTCCAATGGAGGAGGCAGGGCAGATGTAAGAACTAGGCTTTGGTTTTGAAACCTGACTTGGGGTGGATCTGAGAGTTTGGGAGTGAAACAAGGGTTTTGCCCCTTGTCACTCAGTGAGATTTGAGCTGAAAGGAGACACATCAGAGTGAAAAACCTGGGCCACCTTTCTTCCAATGCTCTTACCAGGGCCAAAACTGCCTCAGTGTACCCAAGGTCTTCTTGTTGCTAAATTTTACCACCTACATTTATCAATACCCCCCAGCCCTGGGAAACCAAATCTACCCACAATGAATAGCAACAGCTTCCCTGGCCAAGTCCTCGCTTCCAGGTTGCCAAAGGTGGTTGGTTGGGGTTGGGGTTGCGACAGGAAATTTGGTGCTGTTCAGTTTGGTAGCAAAATTAGGAAAAGCTCCACCTTGAAATTACTGAGTTCTGGTGTTATTGTGGCCTCTGCAGGTTGAATTCTATTGTGGAGGAGTGGGCTTTGGTCACTTGGGGGTGTTTTGGGAACAAGGGTAAAACTGACTCTCTGCTTAGAAGTTTTCTGCCCTCCCAGGGCTCTGAATTTCCCAAGGAAATGGGTTGGAAACATATTCCTTTCCCACTGATGCTGTTAAAACAAGGAGCATTAGGTAGGTCGGAGCTTTCTGAAGGTGTAAAAATGCCTTTGGGGAGGAGGAAGAAGTGGTTTCATAGCATTGCAAAGTGCTGTGTCCACAAAGTCCTCCTCCAGAAAGCAAAATGGACAGGGCTAGCTGTTCCCAACGTAACTCCAGAGAGTTTATTGAAGCTTTGCCATTCAACCTAGAACCTGAGTCACTTAACTGGGAGGAAAACAGTTGAGTTTGGTAGCACAAAACCCATCAGGATCCCTTTCAGCTATCAGTGGTAGGGGATGACCCAGAAGCAGACTAGCAGGGTTGTTGGTTGCTTTACATCTTAATCCCCTCCAAGGAGGTTTCACCCTCAACACTGTGTTTAAAAAAAAACTTACTTTAAGAGCCATCTAAGGATTGTTTCTTACTTGAATGCTTGCTGTGGAAGTCTTGGCAATTTGGAGCATTATTGATTTGAACTCTTTTAAATTTCAGCAGCTTCACAAGAGACAGAGTGAGTTAGTAAGGAAGGCAAAATATGTAAGTAATCTATCTTTTCCTAGCTGAATAGCTTAGGCATAGCCATTTAATTACCTTGTGTCTTCTTACCAGAGTAAGGAAGGTTGGACAATCTTTTGCTTTGGGGGACTCTTCCTTCTCTTTCTCTTTCTCTCTCTCTCTCTCTCTCTCTTTTCCCTGCTTCAACCTCCTCCAAGCTGTGGGTTCACCACCAGCTCTGCTTTCTCCTCCTCGTAGTAGGTGTGCATTTTCTTGGCTGGTTGGTGTCTCTGACTTGGGGATCTCATGGTATTTATATTTTCCCCTCCCTCATCTCTTCCATTCCATAGAAGATCTGAAGGGGTTTTGTTTCGTTGGTTTTGTTTGGAAGTGGTGGTTGGGGGTGGGAAAGGGAGGGAGGGGAAAGTGAATCAAACTTAATCTGATGAACCTGGAGCTGCTCCACAGCTTTGTGTCGCTCCCTGTGAATGACCTGAGGATGGAGAGAATGTTTTCCCTGTTTATTGCATCACTGATGAGTTGAATGTCTTCCTGGTTATATCTATGAGTTCAGGAATCATCGTGCCAGGGGCAGAAGTGATAAGACATGCAGAGAACAAAGAGTAATTAAGTTCCAGTTAATCATTTGAAGGAGCCCAGGAGACGATTCGAGGTTTTCTTTGGCCTTGAGATAGTTTTGGACTCTCAAATCTGGACATGAAAAAGCATTCTGAATAGCAAGAGAGGAATAATTGGGTTGAAGGGTGTGAGGAAATGTGCTTCAAGACACTTTCTAAACCATTAGGGTTGGCTTTCGTGGAAAGCTCCAGTGGACAGTGGAAGCTCAACAAACAACAAGGTGATCTCACCACAAATGATGTTAACTGGGGGCATATATTACTGGATACAATCATGTGGCCTTTTATCCTACAGGAGGACAGACTTAGATGATCATAATGGTCCCTTCTGGCCTTCAACATCTCAAGTCGTCTTGTTGTGTTAACGCTCAAACCTCAGCAGGAACGGGGAGGGGAGGGTGGAGGTTAACTCACGAGCTTGGGGGCAAACACTGATCAACAATGGTTTAAAACCAAAAAGCCAAACCCAGCTTCTGCCTGTAACTGTCTGCAAGTGGATGTGTGCTCTGCCCAACCCCTTTGCTTGCTTGATGGACCTGCTTTGTTTTTCCCCTTCCTCCTCCCTCCTCTGGCTCCAGACCCTTCGCAGGTGCTACAGCCGCGTGAAGGAACACGGCGTGGGCAAGAGGAAAAGCAGCTACACCTTTGAGCAGCTGGAGCAAGTGTTTGGGCAAGGAGGATGGGATTCCCAGCCCTGCCAACCTGTCCTCATCAACAGCAGTGGTTTATACCAGGAGCTGGAGTCAGATGGCAGCACCATGGAGGAGTATTCCCAGGAAGACTGGGGAAACCACAGTCAGGATCTTCATTGCTACCAGACTGGTGAACAAGAATTGGGTAAGAAGTGTCATTGGGCCACATCTCCAGCCCATTTAGGGCTCAAGATCCTTCTCTCTTCATGGAGATAAGGGAAAGCAATTCCTCAGTTCATCATCAACAAACTCCTCCACCTTCTTGTCCAAATTATTGGTCTCTGTGTGTAAGAATCAAGACATTAATTAACTTAGAGACTGAGTCATTGCTTTTGGGGCTTATTGAACTTTGCTCCTGATGACAGACATATGCTGATCCCAACAGTTTTGTGAAGAAATGGGTTTCTTTAAGGAGATCTCTCTCTCCTGAGCCCCTGCTCTTACAGATGAGTGTGTGTTCCTCCCTGAGCAATAACCCAGTGGGGTTATTTCTAAGGTGGGAACTTCTAAGTCACTCAGAAATTCAACAGAGACCCAAGTGAAGCAGCAGCAAGGAGGTGAATGGGATAAAGGCATGACTAGTTTCTTCTCCCTTCGTGGTTTTTAGGATGAAAGAGGGAGAGGAGACTCAGTCACATGTCTGTGTTGAACGGCCTGGGGAATTAAGGTGCTTTGCAAGAGGCTTAAATCCCAGTTCAGTGTTAAGTTTGGCTGTTAATCTGCCTTTTGGTTCCCTCAGATCCCTTCCCCAAGGGACAGAAACACACGAGGGAGAGGAGGACATGACAAAACACATGTAAACAGTGGAGAACACTGGCTAGTTTGTCTGGTTCGTGGTAAAACTGGGGCCTCCTGCTTCGTTTGCCTTCAGTCAGATGGAGGCACTTGGGCTGCTGATACTCTTCATGTTCAGAGCAGCACTTGGCACACAACATCTGAATGGATTCCACATGTGTTTTTCCTGCTGTTTGCTCCTCAGCTGTGCCACTGAGAGCAGAAATAACCTCTCTTTCCCTTTTGGATTTGGTTTCAACAGTGCAGTTTACAATGAAATGCATTTGTGACTTAACAGAGGGGGGAACTGTCATCTTGCCCTTGATGGGTTTTGCACTTGCAGAGCTGGAGTCAGACCTCAACTTGAGCACATCTCTTCCAAGAGGGAGGATTTAGGAGCAGGAGGTGTCTGGTACAGAGCTGCCTGGCTTAGGAAGAGACTCTCAATTTAGTTCTTATTTCACTTCAGCCTTTTGATTAAAGAAGGGGGGGGGGGGGGGGAAACCAAAACCCCAAACCCCACATTAAAACCTCAGGAACATGATTTGAGATCCAGATGTTGCAATTTTTTTACCTTTCAGATGAAATGCCTCCCACAAAGAGAACACTAAAGATAAAACAGGAGTCTTCAGAAGACACACAGTAAGTGATTTCTGCATGTTTGACTCTGGAATGTGTGCAGTGAGGGGAGGGGGAGAGGATGATGTTGGAAACTTCTGATTGTAATTATAAATACATTGGGCAAGACTGTTCATGGAGCTGAAGCTGCTTTGTGCATGATTCCAGTTACCTCCAATTCTGGTCTCTTCTTGGCTTTTGCCATACAGCTAATGAAAGAGGACTTAGGACATGAATGCAAGGGCTTAGGATGTGAATGCAAGGGCTTAAAAATGTGAGTAAAATACACATGGATCTGCTTTGGTTGGGAAAGAGCTTGAAGCTCCTCGAGTCCAAGCTCTGACTTCACTCTTCCAAGCCCAGCACTACCCCACAGCCCTCAGCACCTCAGCTCCACGGCTTTGGGATCCCTCCAGGGCTGGGCACTGCCCCAGCTCCCTGGGCAGCCTGGCACAGGGGCTGACACCTCGCTCAGGGAAACAGTTCTGCCTCAGCTCCAGCCTCAACCTCCCCTGGGGCAACTCCAGCCCGTTTCCTCTTGTCCTGTCATTCATTACTGGAGAGAAGAGACTGATTCCCCACCTCACTCCAACCTCCTTGGCAGGGAGTTGTAGAGAGTAACCAGCTCTCCCTTCAGCCTCTTCTTCTCCAGATTGAACACCCCCATTTCCCTCAGCTATTCCTGGGCTCCAAATCTCTCCCCAGCTCTTGTTACATCCTTCTCTGAATACGCTCCAGCCCCAAAATGTCTCTCTTGTAGTGAGGGGCCCAAAACTGACCCCAACATTTGAGGTGCACTTTGGGTTTGTGAGGGATGTGTGTTTCTGTGTGTGTGTGGAGATCACAACACGAGGCTGAACCCTGAGATTTATTTCCAATCTGCTGGGCTTTTTGCCTCTTTTTCTCTGACATTTGGGCCCTTTGGATGTAAAGCAAAAACAATATAAGAGGGAGAGAGGAAGAAAAGAGCAGAAGAACGTGCTCCCTTCCCCCGTGGTAGCGTGTGCTTTTGGCTCAGCACGAGGAACACTCACACGAAAGCCTCGTGCCTTTCCCCTTTTAGCATGCCAAAGCTTGGGCTGTTTGAATTTCACTTGATTTGTCTGACTTTCCAGAGCTGTTGTAACCTCCTGGATGGGTTCAGTCTGAACAAACAGCAGAGCATTTGGAATGCTTTCAGCATGTGAACCTCCCCTTTTCTCCTCGCCAACAATAACACGGAGTTCTTAGTAATAAGGCAAAGAATCATAGCCAGGGCTGCTTTTCTCCTGACCTTTTGGGTTTTGTAGGACCCCCCCCTCCACAGGGTTGGTTGCACATCTGGCTGGGGTAAGAATGAGCCATCTCAAGTGGAGTCTCCTGGGTGAGTTCCATACAGGAGCAGCAACTCCTCCAGAGATTTTTGAGGTGTCGTCCAAAGTCCGTGCTGGTGTTTGCAAAGGAGATGCTCCAGGGTGGTTGTTATCAGCACTCTCTAAATGGTGACCCAGCAGAAGCTTGTCACTACATGAAAAGAAACAAACACAACCTCCGAAAGAGAAAGCCAAAAAAACAGAAGCTTGTATTGTAATGGCTTCACTTCCCCAACCTCCTCACTTCAGCTGAGCTTTCACCCTACCTGAAGGTGACTTTTCAGCAAGCGTAGTGACTCGGGATGAGCTGAAGAAGAGCAGCTTTGGTTCACTCTCAACTCTATTATTGCCTCTTTGAACAGGTTTTTTTTTAGGACCATGCTGGGAGGACTTTGCCTTTCAGGTAGTGTTATGATGCCGTGGGAGTTTCCAATAGAGTGGTGAGGTTCAGATGGACCCTTTTGCTTTCTAAACTCCACCTGAGTGGCGGCTGGGTGCAGATGGACCCAAACTTTACAGCTGTAAAGAGTCAGATTCTGCCACAGAGTTGGTTTGTTACAGCTGGAGCACTTTTAGGAGAGTGAAAGAAATCAAGACACCTCCTAATTAATTAATTAATGCTGCCTCCTGATCAAGGGGAACCTGCTTTAGCAGGGAGTTGGGCTGGATGAGCTCTGGAGGTCTCTTCCAACCTCCACCACTCTGGGTTTATACCCTGACAGTCCCAAGTTCCCCTCCCCTCTTGCTGCTTCGAGGAAAGCAGCTGTTTGAGCCTCTTTGAAGTCTGCTGCTGTTTGGAAACGGTGCCTTTCAAACGAATTTGCACTGCTACTGCTGCTGTTGTCTCCTGTCCTCTCCCTCGTTTGAATGGCAAAAGCATCTGAGGAGAAAGACAAGCAGAGTAAGGGTAAAATCCAGCTCTAGGGCACCTTCTGCAGGTGAAAAAGGAGATTGCTCCGTGTCAGACAGCACTGCCACAGGGGAATCCCCCTGCTAGCTCACATGTTTCTCCTGGAAACAATCACACTGCCGATTTGCCTCCTGCTGCCTGTGATACCTCTGCTTGGCTGAGTGATGGAGGTGCTGGGAAAGCAAAGCTCTGAGCCTCGGAGTCCTGGTTGGAAGTGGGAAGAGGAGAAACTTATGACTAAAATCAAAGCTTGGTACAATTCCTTTCTTTCCCTGTTGCTTCCTCTGAGTTCCCTCTGTGGAAAACCCTCCTCTGCCCTATCCCTGGAGATCAGCTTTAGAGAGATGATTCCTCTTCCCAGCACGAGCAGTCTGAGTGACTTAAGTTCTTTTTAACTCACCAGAGCTTCAGCTCTTTATTTTGTGCTGAACTAAACTTAGTGAGAAGTTATTTATAGTGGAATTAATAAAGGTGGGAAGCTTTTCTTTTGCTTCTTCTCTCTTCTCCTCGACTGTTGAATGAAAATCTGCCCACGCTGCTTTCTTCTCTCTCCCTCTCTCTCTCTGGGTTTGGATGGAATTGCTTGCTTTAAACTGAGCTCAGCTGTCTGCTTTGAGTCAAACCAGTGTGTAACAGCAGTGAAATGTTAGCTCAGTGCTTCCCCAACTCACCCTGAGCCCTCTCTGAATGGAGGCCCTGGTCTTCTCTTATCCCTTGGAGATGAATCTCCACTTACAAAAGCCTTACAGTGTTTTCCCAAGCTAATGCTGCTGTGTCCACAGAGAAGCTTTGAAGCAGTTGAGTGCTGCTGCAGGGTCTGTGTTTAAATGTAGATGGATTTGGGGTGAAAGAGGCATTTTTGGCTATCCTTTGGCAGCAGGGAAATGGAAGTGGCCCCTCAAAGATAACTTCAAATAAGAAGCCAAGGGGATTCACCCAGGGAAAATCCTGCTTGAGCAACCTGGTGTAGCCTTCTCTGATGGCATGACTGGCTGGGAAGGTGAAAGGAGAGCAGTGGATGTCACCTGCCTTGACTCTAGTGAGGCTTTCAGCCCAACTCCCTGCTACAGCA
>WBNH01008489.1:0-19840 GCA_013401255.1 Urocolius indicus | reverse complement strand
GGGCCAGGGCTCATCCTACAAGCATTGAGTGTTGGAAGTGCCAAAGGAAAGAGGATGGTGACCAGAGCCTTCCTCTTGAGTAGATGGAGAGAGCAGCCATTCCAAACCATGAGTCATTGCATTTCGGCTCCCAACCACCCTTTTTGGTGATTCCTCCTTTCCACAGCCCATAGAGGGAGCTGATGGTGCTTTGAACCATCTGGCATGAAATCTGGCCTCAGTGCTTACATAAGAGCGTGATGCCGAAATACCTGTGTGGCTCGGGCTGTTTGGAGCCACCCAGGAGGCCTTTGGTCTCTCCTTGCCATGTGGCTCTTGCAGCACATCATGATGCTGGTGCAGAGGGTTAGATAAGGTAACTGAAGGAGTAAAGGAGATGCCGTTCAACACCTGTGCAGACTGCACTCTCCAGGGTTCCTTTCTCTGTTTGGGTTTCCGTCCTCTTCCTCATCTGATCAAGAGATGAACTCTTGAGTCTCTCAGAGGGCTCGGATCTAAGGAGAGAAGACATGCTAGATCCCAGGCGTGGAAAGATGAGGGATATTTTGAGTATCATCTGTGCTGGAGAGCAAAGAGATTCCCTCAGATGTGCATAGCTGCTGAAAAGGCTCAGGTTGAGACATGATGCAGTAATCCTAGGAGCTCTTCCGACAGATTGCCTCTCAGGCCAGTGTACAAGGATTTGAGTTGGGGCCATCAGAGAGAGCAGCAGAGCCTGAGCCAAACCAGTCCCAGATGTTTCTGGGGACCAAGGGCTCTACAATACACACAGGGACAAGGGTCTTCCACAGTCTCCTTGGGGACTGCTGCTATAGACTCTCTCACTCGCCAATGCTTTGCTGTTCTCAGCGCCTTGCGAGTAGGGAAGGGCAGACATCAAAAGCTCAATGGGAGCATCCAAAAGTTCATCTGAAGCATGCAGACCTTTAGCGTTTGTAACGGGAAGTTGGAGAGATTTCAAGCCCTCTCATCCCACCTCCTGGCGCTTCTGTTTCTGGTTAGGGCCAGACATAACCACAAGAACAAGCTTTCTCACGGTGTTTCAGCACATTTCCTGTTGGTCCTGGAAGAAAACTGGAAGAACGTTTGAAATTAAGAGGACATCTAGCCTTTGTAGAACCACAAAGACTCTGTTTTGGAAAGAGGCACAGGCTCTGAGTGTTGGTAAGGGGTGAGGGAATTTACTTTCTTGAACCAGCTTGCGCCATTCCAGCTAACGAGTGACCCTCCCCCCCGGCCAAGAGAGAAGAGTTGACTTTGTCTTAGGGAGAGATGAGTCAGGGTCCTGCAGCTCTCTAGCGTGATGGGAGAAATCCCAAGATGCTTCAAGAGCCTGAGATGGGGCAGCCTTGTGAAACGAGTCATTTTGGAGCCCACAGAGGGGTCAGGGTATGAGGATGGAATAGCTTTGAAAGCAAGGTTGTCCATCGTGCTGTCACACAGGGACCAATGTTTCCAGGGAAGTTTTGTCACTCCTTCGTAGCAGAGGGTACTGGACCACGTGAAGCACAGGGCCATGGGCAGAGCTGGTTGGAAAACTGCATATGTGTGTGGTTCTGAGGAGGGGACTGCCATGGAAACGTTTCACTTTGGGGAAGAGGGAAACCTTTGAAAATGGTTTCATCCGACTTTATGTCAGAGAACATGTGGGCTTTTTTTTCCTCCAATGCAAGCTGAAGTTTGTCTGCATCTTCCTGGGATTGCTTTTGTTGCAACAGACACTTGTAATCAAATTCAATCAAACCACAGAAAAAGCAGCCAACAGGAAAACCCTTCAGCTCGGATCACGCCTTGGTCTCAAAAGCCTTCAGAGGATCCTTCTCTGCCATTGTCTCTGCTGGGGACTAAAGCATGAGAAGGCAGTCTTGGGCTGGGAAAAGGCACACCAAGGACCCACTGAGCCTTGTTGCCACCATGAGAGGTGAAATGTGTCCATGTAGACATCCAGCCACATCCTTTTCATTCCATCAAGTGCACGCTGCACCTTTGGATTTAGTTTGGGTCTCATGAAGGAGCCAATACCCTTTTTTGATGTATTTTCTTCGGGATTTGAATCCTGACAATCTAATACTTTTTCATCTTTTTCCCTAGGATTGAAGAGCACCATGCCAGAGATGCCACAGCTGAGGAGTGCTGGGACACAGAGGGGGAAGGATCAAAACCATGGAGCTGGGCTGGGATTTAACGTCATCTCCCTACAGAGAACAGGTAGAGTTTACTTTCCCTGATTTATCTTTCCTCAGCCTTAATCATGGAGTTGCTGCAATTCCTTCCGTGAGGTTAAGTCAAAGGAAATCCTAGGTCAGATCATTCATCCTGTGCTCTCAGTTCTGATCCTGTCCCTGCATTTGTCTCAGCCCAGAAGGATGGGAATTGGGCTGAGTGGGATTTGAGCTTGAGACTGGGGTGAGAGCCCCTCAAGCACAGCAAACCAGTGAGGGTGGAAAGGTGCCCAGGTTTGTGTTGCTCCAGGAGGGGTTTCCACATCTCCCCTTTCTCTCCTGAGGAGCTATGTTTAGAAAGTCAGAGCCCAGCATTTGACTTTGGCTATGAATCCAGGTCCATTTTGTGGTGAGAGCATCAAGCCTCCATCACTGCAGCCTGAGAGTTTGGAAAAACACCTGTCAGGGATGACACAGGCAGAGTCATCCCTCCTTAGCAGCATTTGGTGAGCACAGAGGCCTTTCTCATTCCTCTTGTCCAGTTCCATCCCTTTGCTGCCTTCCCTCACTCCCCCACAGAGCTACTCTATATGATGCAGCAGTTCCTGGGATTCATCCTGCCTGCGGCCAGCCTCGGGGCAGTGGAGATGGAAGCCCACCCAAGCTGTGAGCTCTCCCTCTGCAGAGGCAGCTCTCCAGCCAGGCTCACTGTGGGCTGAGTCCAGACACAACTCGCTGAAGCAGTAGGACAGGGCAAGGGAGCTTGACCAAGGGCACAGGGGGGCTAGCAGCCTTGTTTGGAGTAGATCCTAAATCTCCAGGTGAGCTTGCTGCCCACAGGGCCACGTTGCCTCCCTTAGGCAAGGGGAACTTTCCTGTGACAAGCCTTTCTTCTCAGCAGCCTTTTTATTCTTCCTTTTTTTAATTAAATTAAATTAATTTTCTGTAGCATCTCTCTTTTTTTTTAATTTATTGTTATTTTGTACCTTAGGCATTGCTCTGAGTCCATCAGGGTGAGTTGTATAACACACTGAATAGACAGGTTGACTATCTGCCCACTGCTCCTCCCTTCCCTCCCCCCTCCTCTCCTCTCCTCTCTGGCCACCCTAGAGCTACGCTACACCAAACGTGCTTGGGCTTCAGCACTCCCCAAGCTGCACATCAAAGGCTGCTTTTGCTTCCCTCTGCTTCCCTGGCAGGCTTCGGGGATTAATCACCCCTGAGCCTGCGTGGAAAGCATGACCGTGTCACATTTGTTTGTCCCGGGTGCCCTCCTGGTTATCTTACAGCAAAGCTAAGCTGGCTGTTGGCCTTTGTGATGGCCCATTTCCATTTCTCTGTCTCTGGCTTACCAACCACAGCCAAGGTTGGTAAGCCAGCAGAAGGTGCCATTACCTGCAGTTATTGAACATCCTTAGAACCATAGAATCATAGAATGGTGGGGGTGGAAGGGACCTTTAGAGATCATCTGGTTCAACCCCCCTACAGAAGTAGGTCCACCTAGATCAGGTGGCATAGGAATGTGTCCAGGCAGGTCTTGAAGACCTCCAAGNTGTGCTGGACTCTCTCTCCAGAGAGCTGAGGAGCCCAGAACTGGACAGAGTAAAGGAGGAGCAGAACCTTCCTTGACCTGCTGCCCACACTCTTCTTGATGCCCCCCCCAGGATGCCACTGGCCTTTGTGGCCACAAGGGCACATTGCTGGCTCATGGTTAGTTTACTGTCAACCAGCACTCCCAGGTCTCTCTGCAGAGCTGCTCTCCAGCAGGTCACCCCCAGCCTGTGCTGGTGCAGGGGGTTGTTCCTCCCCAGATGCAGGACTCTGCACTTGCTCTTGTTGAACCTCATGAAGTTCCTCCCTGCTCAATTCTCAAGCCGGTTGAGATCCCACTGAATGGCAGCACAGCCTCTGGGGAATCAGCCAGTGCTCCCAGTTTGGTACCATCAGGGAACTTGCTGAGGATACACTCTGTCCCCTCATCCAGGTCACTGATGAAGATGTTGAACAAGACTGGCCTCAGAACCCATCCCTGTGGAACTCCACTGGCCACAGGGATCCAACTCGATTCTGTGCCACTGATCCTCAACCTCTGGAGTCTGTCATTCAGCCAGCTCTCCATCCACCTCACCTCCACTCATCGAAGCCACACTGCCCGAACTTTCTGATGAGGATGTTGTTGGAGACAGTGTCAAAAGCCTTGTTGAAGTCAAGGTAGATGACACTCGCTGCTCTCCACTCAGCTAGCCAGATGCATCCTTGATGCATTTGAGTTGCTGTAGCAGCCATGAGTCCCTGGTACAAACCATCATCCTGCCAGATGAGGTACACTGCAAGCAAGAAGAAACAATTTCTGCCCTAGAGCTCTGTAGCTGGGTAGAAAATGAGGAGAAATGAGGGGATACCTCCTAGGGAGCCTACAGAAACCATGAGGCAAGAACAGTGGCTGCATGATGGATGTCTGTCTCCATCCACCCTCAGAACAGGACTTGTCAGCTTCAGAGGCTTCTGGCTACCAGGAGAAGGTTTAAAGCAGCGTTTGGAGGAGTAAAGCCTGGACATGACACTTGGGAGTTGCCAGTGTGCTGCTGATAGCCCTGTGCTGACATATAGTTGCATGAAGTGTGCTTCTACCCTCAGAGGAGCAGAACTGTGAGCCAAAACTGCAGCTGGACAGGAGCAGAGATCCTTTCATTAACTTCATCTGCTGCCTGGACACGAGCTGACATGGAGCACAGGACTCAGGGGAGGGACCCAGGGACTCTGGTTTGCTGAGATGGCACTACTTTCCCTTGTATCCAACGTGATCTTCTCCACAGCCTTCTGCAGGAGCAGCGATGCTGCAGGGTGGAGAAAGCTTAAACTTCACTCAGAGTGTGCAACTCAGTCAGGGTTTCCTGGAAACTGACCCTGCACAGGCAGAAATGCTCTGGGAGGTTAGCAGTGGGGTGCTGCTTTGGGTGGGATGGTAGCCTGGAGATTTTTAATCTTGGGCATCATCTCTGGCAAAAGCATTAGCTCACAGTTGCAGAAAGGAGCCCCAAGAGAGAGAGCAGGGCTCTGTGTTGAGCAACAGGCACTGCCCCAAGGAGCTTGCAAAAAAAGCTGGGAGGGGAAGTAAACACAAGAGAGCAGGGCTGAGATTGCAGCACACTGCCCTGGCCCCGAGGGCAGCCCACGCACTGCCCCCACGTAACACCCACAGGAGCCTGGGCTGCAGCTGCAGGTTGCAGTGGGAAAGGAGAGGCCAGGGACGTGGGTCTGGGCAGACAGGATGATTCTGCTGACTCAAGGCACCCTGGGCATGGAGAAGCCCTGGGTAGCTGGAGGACCTGACCGTGGCAGTAGCAGGGCTGGGGCAGAGCTGGTTGTTTCCTGGAGCAGGCAGCTGGCAGAGCCCGAGGGGTGACCTGAGGGACATGTAGCAGTGCAGGGGGAGAGGAGACACCCGGGCCTCTCACAGAGCATGGCTTTGGACCAGCCCAGCCCAAGCTGCCTGCAGTGTCCCCGGGAGGGTGGCCGGGTGCTGCTGGGCAAGGCCAGGGCAGCTCCTGCAGCATCCAGATTGTGACATCTGAAGTGGCACCTGTGGCCATTGGAAGGCTGTGAGGGATGGTCTTGTTCCCCAGCTAATTTCCAGCTCACAGTTTAAATCCTCTGTGCTTCCTCTCTGCCTTGACAAGATAAGGATCCCAGGCATGCAAGTGTGATCCCCTCTGCCATTGCATCCTATTCCACAATCAAAGCAGGCCTGGGGAGATGCCTCTTGGTGTGTGCACCACGGGGAACAGGGAGAGGATGGGGAAAGGGGAGGTGGCTGCCTTCCTTGGGTGTGTTTCCAGAGCAGGAGAGAAACCAAGATGGATCAGACACCAGCCAAACAAGGTGACTATGTTTGGAGGAATGCAGGCACAGGCTCTGTGCATTTGTGAGATGCAGAGATGAGATAGAGGGGCAGCTGCAAAACGCTTTGCCAGCACAGCCACGACATTGGCTCCTCAGAGGCCAGAGGAAGGGTCAGTCTCAGTAGCTCCATCCAGTTTAAATTAGGTGAAAGCGATGCACAGCTCATTGCCAACAGATGCTGTTGCTACCCACATCTCAACAGGGCCAGCAAAGCTGAGAGAGGCATTGAGATAGCAAGAACAGCAAGAGTTTTAACAGAGTAATTGGTAAAAAAGATAAAGGGGTTGGGTACAGATAAAATCCTCACACTTAAGCATGTAAATGGCAGTGCAGATGAGGAAGGGACAAGCAGCAGCTTACTCCAGGGCCAGGTAATCCCCAAGCCACTTCCTTTGAGGTTTCCAGAGGAGAAACCAGAGAAACCAAGTCTTATCCTGGAGTAGTTTTCCTCCTTTGTGAGATTTTTCTGCAGTAATATTGTATTGACTCTCCTGTCTGTCAGCTTGTCTAGGATAGAAGGGGTCTTGGTACCGACATGGCTGAGCACGGTCCCCTCTGGGGCTGGAAAAGAGACATTTGTGCAGACCTTGGTGGGAGTTTGTTGCCTGCCTGTGTCAGTGGGGCTGAGGCTGGCCAGCAAGCCTGAGAGCCCTGCAAAGGCCAGCAAACGCAGAGTGAACACATGCGATTCCTTTGCTCTGGAAATCAGGACAGAAACCCAGTGCACTCCCGGTCAGCAGAGCCAGTGGCACGAGACTGGCTTATGATAACCCCGTTCCTCCCAGACAGAGGCTTTGGAGATGGGATTTTCCTCTCTGGGCATCAAACAAGCCCTGCCTCTCCCCTCTTATGGTTTTGGGAGGCAGGTGGCACAGAGAGGTGAGCAGAGCAGTGGGGCTGACCCCCAGGAGGGGCAATGGGAGCAGAGCAGGACCATGCTCCCTGATGGCACGTCGGGCAAAATGGGGAGAAGGACCCTCTGCCCTGCCTCTGGCCTCCAAGCAGAGCTGACGAGACTGGGAAAGTGACCCTGTGGCTATTGGGAGGGAGCAGTTTGCTGTGTTATGTATTTCCACCTCTGAGCACAGCCCTGGGACCTGGTGGGACCGTGTGGAGTTGGGCTCAGGCGCAGCACACATACTCGGCTTCATCACCTTTGATCTTAAGCTCTGTCAAGAAAGATGCTTTGTGAGGAATCTTGCCCATCAGGTACCATCCACAGGCGGCTGCAATGTCAAAGCTGTGACCAAGCCCTAACAGCTCCAGGAGCTGAGGTGTTGCCAGGTTAACCCAGGCCTCCACCTTCTGCCCTCGGGCTGGAGGCAGGCTCCTTTCTGGGCCCTGCCAAAGTTCAGGGCTTCCTGCTCTTCTGCCTGGTGAATTCTGGGGTCTTGGCCGCTTCCAAACAGTGTCACTGGTCCCCTGAGCCCTGGCTCTGGCTGTGCAGACACTGACCTGCTGCCGGGCCCCAGATGNGCCTGCCTGTGTCAGTGGGGCTGAGGCTGGCCAGCAAGCCTGAGAGCCCTGCAAAGGCCAGCAAACGCAGAGTGAACACATGCGATTCCTTTGCTCTGGAAATCAGGACAGAAACCCAGTGCACTCCCGGTCAGCAGAGCCAGTGGCACGAGACTGGCTTATGATAACCCCGTTCCTCCCAGACAGAGGCTTTGGAGATGGGATTTTCCTCTCTGGGCATCAAACAAGCCCTGCCTCTCCCCTCTTATGGTTTTGGGAGGCAGGTGGCACAGAGAGGTGAGCAGAGCAGTGGGGCTGACCCCCAGGAGGGGCAATGGGAGCAGAGCAGGACCATGCTCCCTGATGGCACGTCGGGCAAAATGGGGAGAAGGACCCTCTGCCCTGCCTCTGGCCTCCAAGCAGAGCTGACGAGACTGGGAAAGTGACCCTGTGGCTATTGGGAGGGAGCAGTTTGCTGTGTTATGTATTTCCACCTCTGAGCACAGCCCTGGGACCTGGTGGGACCGTGTGGAGTTGGGCTCAGGCGCAGCACACATACTCGGCTTCATCACCTTTGATCTTAAGCTCTGTCAAGAAAGATGCTTTGTGAGGAATCTTGCCCATCAGGTACCATCCACAGGCGGCTGCAATGTCAAAGCTGTGACCAAGCCCTAACAGCTCCAGGAGCTGAGGTGTTGCCAGGTTAACCCAGGCCTCCACCTTCTGCCCTCGGGCTGGAGGCAGGCTCCTTTCTGGGCCCTGCCAAAGTTCAGGGCTTCCTGCTCTTCTGCCTGGTGAATTCTGGGGTCTTGGCCGCTTCCAAACAGTGTCACTGGTCCCCTGAGCCCTGGCTCTGGCTGTGCAGACACTGACCTGCTGCCGGGCCCCAGATGAGAGTAGGAGCGGCTGCATGGTCCAAGATGCTGAGGAAGAGGGTGGAACGCTGCTGCTTGAGCAGCGAGGCCAAAGCTGGTCCATCAGACAAGCTCATCCCTTGCTGCTCCCTGTGCCTCCTGTCAGGGGCACCACTGGGGTGTCACCAGGCACTTCTTGGTACCAGCACACATGGCTGCAGCATGATGAGGAGTGCACACGCGTGTTCACATCTACACGTCACCATCTCTGCTAGGCCATGTCTGACTGGCCAGCGAGTTCCTGCAAGCAGAGAAGTTACTGACCTCCAGCCTGCACCTTTGTGTGCCTCAGTTTCCCCTTATGATGATCCTTCCCTGCTCCCCCTAAACAAAAAGGAAGAGGAGGGAGGAAGATGATGAGACACTTCTCCAAGGCAGTTACCTGGCCTGCATCAACCATCACACTGAGGCCACAGAGCAGGAGGAATTGAAACTGTGATGTTGCACAGAAGGGCAGCCCTGAAGAGGGATTCTGTGATTCTGTGAGGGTGACAGAGCCCTGGCCCAGGCTGCCCAGGGAAGGTGTGGAGTCTCCTTCCTTGGAGGTCTTCAAGACCCGCCTGGACGCGTTCCTGTGTGACCTGATCTAGGTGGAGCTGCTTCTGCAGGGTGGTTGGACTGCATGCTCTCCCAACGTCTCCTCCCTCCCCGCCATTCTATGATTCTGTGTGCTGCTCACCCAGGAAGAGGGTGACCAGAGCCCTAGGTCAGAGCCTGTGGTACTTCAGCAGGGAATATAACAAACACTGGAGGACAGTGCAACTGAGGGAGCAAGAGGCATCACTGTGCCTTCGCCTGCAGTGCTGCAGAGCCTGGAGAGGATGGACTATGGCAGACAGGGATGGGGAGAGAGGCCCTGTGATAGCTCTGCCCTCACTCCTGAGATCCTCCAGTCTCCTGTTCAATGCCTGCAGGTGTTCAGTATTATTTTTCTTTCCTTTTTTAGCGCTTTTGTCCCTCCTCAGTTTCCACCCACTGCCTTTTGAGTTCTGCAGATAGCAAGGTTGGAAACCAGCATTTGTCACAAAATCTCCTGCATTCTTCCAGCCACAAACCTCTACCCCATGTGCCCCATAGTCAAAGCCTCCAAGAGGAGCCTGAGGGTGGGACATCCCATGCTGAACCGATTCCAGGGGAGATGCCACCACCACAGTGCAGAAGAGGTGAGGTTTGAGCCAAGGAGAAGGAGTGGAGTCCAGGAGGTCTGAAGCCTCACGTGCCTCCCCACGGCTCGTTGACAGTGGAGGGCAATGGTGTTCATCGCTGCTGTCCTGCCCTCTCTGCCCTCCCCACCGCCCCGGCAGGGCCACAGGTCTTTCCAGCCTCCACTCCTCCCTGTGTGACTAACCGAGCTGGCTGGCTCCCAGGGGCATCACTCCAGGACCCCAAACAACTCCAGGGAGCCAAGAGGAACTGGAAAGCCCAGAGTGTCCTTCTTCATCACCCTCCTCCTCCTCCTCGCTGCCTGCCAGCTGCCTCCCTGGGCCAAGGGGTAGCCCTGGGTGGCCTCATCTCCCGTTGGGCCAGACTGGAGCGGCCGCTCCCTATTACTCATGGGGATGATGTGGGGGGATGCAGGGGCGGAAAGTCCAAGTCAGTGGAAAGTGGGCGCTTGCCTCTGCCCTCATCGCCTCATTGCCACAGCTCAAACTGGAGCTGAGCTCAGCGTGAGGCCATGGTAGCCTGTGGCTGCTGAGGTCGTAGGATCCTGAGCCAGGCTAGGCTGTGAGGCTGTGGAGGTGCCAGCGATGCAGAGCCCCACAAGGTGTGGGTGCTTTACATGGGTCAGTGCAGAGCGGAGCTCAGGCACCCGGATGCAGCACTCCCTGAGTGTCTGGCACCCGTCAGGGGATGCTCTGCTCCCTGAGAGAGCTGCACATGGCTCCAGAAGCTCAGCTACCTGCCAGGGAAAGGGAGCTGCAAAAAGGAGGGAGATGGGGCACCGGAGCCTGAGATAAACCTTGTTTTCCATCTGTTTGCACTGGGAACTGGCCACACCTGAGTCTCACAGGCAGCTTCAGAGACCCGTGCTCTGGAATACCCCCCAGCACCCCAACTCGTCTCTCTGCCATGGAGGGGCTAGAGCTTTCCAGACTGAGGATAAAAACAAATCCAAAAGTAAGGTGAACGAAAACGGTGCCCTGGCCATGCTGGGGTTTGTCCAAAACTCTTCCTCCCACCCTTGGGTCCTTCTGTGCTCTGAGCCCTTCTCCAACTCTGGTGGCACGAAGCTGCCTTGAAACTCCACTCTCCCTCAGGCCACAGTGATGATCCCCACCCCAGGTTCTCCAGGTTGGGGTGATTCCCCATCCCAAGCTCTCCAGGTTGAGGTGATTCTCCCTGTTTCCCATAGGAACGTTTTCTGGGGTGACAGATGGGACCCTACGAGTGAACTTGCAGGTCGTGTTGCCTCAGTTTCAAACAGTTTCACAATCCAGCCTCTGTGGGCTGGGGAAAGCCTCACTTCCCACCTCAAGGGGCTGCTTGCAGTACATGAGTTTGCAAATGTTAGCATTTAGAACTTCCCCTCTGCCAAAAGCCAGGTTTTCCTGCCTAAGCTGGGGTCGCATGGGGATGCCCACAGACGGGGCTGGAAGGACCAGAGAGCTCAGGACACCAGCAGCTTCTTTGCAGGTAGCAGCAACATGTTTTTTACAGAAAATACATTGTTCAAGAAAAACCTTTTGAGGTGAAGGCCTGGGGCTGACTGTGGCTCTGAGAGGGTGCCCTTGCTCGTTCCAGGTGTCAAAGTGGGGCCAAATCCAGCTGAGGAGGGGAGCTGAGCAGGCACAGGGGTCTCTTGTCCCGCATGACTGCCCAGGCTGCAGTGGACACTCACACCTCTGCAATATTTTGATGAGACCCACTTGGGGTCAATGTGAGCAGGTCTGTTCCTGAAAAAAAAAACTTGGTAGTTCCAATGAATTGACATTTTCCTGTTCAAAAAACAACCCAAACCANGTGACCAGAGCCCTAGGTCAGAGCCTGTGGTACTTCAGCAGGGAATATAACAAACACTGGAGGACAGTGCAACTGAGGGAGCAAGAGGCATCACTGTGCCTTCGCCTGCAGTGCTGCAGAGCCTGGAGAGGATGGACTATGGCAGACAGGGATGGGGAGAGAGGCCCTGTGATAGCTCTGCCCTCACTCCTGAGATCCTCCAGTCTCCTGTTCAATGCCTGCAGGTGTTCAGTATTATTTTTCTTTCCTTTTTTAGCGCTTTTGTCCCTCCTCAGTTTCCACCCACTGCCTTTTGAGTTCTGCAGATAGCAAGGTTGGAAACCAGCATTTGTCACAAAATCTCCTGCATTCTTCCAGCCACAAACCACTAGCCCCCTGTGCCCCATAGCCAAAGCCTCCAAGAGGAGCCTGAGGGTGGGACATCCCATGCTGAACCGATTCCAGGGGAGATGCCACCACCACAGTGCAGAAGAGGTGAGGTTTGAGCCAAGGAGAAGGAGTGGAGTCCAGGAGGTCTGAAGCCTCACGTGCCTCCCCACGGCTCGTTGACAGTGGAGGGCAATGGTGTTCATCGCTGCTGTCCTGCCCTCTCTGCCCTCCCCACCGCCCCGGCAGGGCCACAGGTCTTTCCAGCCTCCACTCCTCCCTGTGTGACTAACCGAGCTGGCTGGCTCCCAGGGGCATCACTCCAGGACCCCAAACAACTCCAGGGAGCCAAGAGGAACTGGAAAGCCCAGAGTGTCCTTCTTCATCACCCTCCTCCTCCTCCTCGCTGCCTGCCAGCTGCCTCCCTGGGCCAAGGGGTAGCCCTGGGTGGCCTCATCTCCCGTTGGGCCAGACTGGAGCGGCCGCTCCCTATTACTCATGGGGATGATGTGGGGGGATGCAGGGGCGGAAAGTCCAAGTCAGTGGAAAGTGGGCGCTTGCCTCTGCCCTCATCGCCTCATTGCCACAGCTCAAACTGGAGCTGAGCTCAGCGTGAGGCCATGGTAGCCTGTGGCTGCTGAGGTCGTAGGATCCTGAGCCAGGCTAGGCTGTGAGGCTGTGGAGGTGCCAGCGATGCAGAGCCCCACAAGGTGTGGGTGCTTTACATGGGTCAGTGCAGAGCGGAGCTCAGGCACCCGGATGCAGCACTCCCTGAGTGTCTGGCACCCGTCAGGGGATGCTCTGCTCCCTGAGAGAGCTGCACATGGCTCCAGAAGCTCAGCTACCTGCCAGGGAAAGGGAGCTGCAAAAAGGAGGGAGATGGGGCACCGGAGCCTGAGATAAACCTTGTTTTCCATCTGTTTGCACTGGGAACTGGCCACACCTGAGTCTCACAGGCAGCTTCAGAGACCCGTGCTCTGGAATACCCCCCAGCACCCCAACTCGTCTCTCTGCCATGGAGGGGCTAGAGCTTTCCAGACTGAGGATAAAAACAAATCCAAAAGTAAGGTGAACGAAAACGGTGCCCTGGCCATGCTGGGGTTTGTCCAAAACTCTTCCTCCCACCCTTGGGTCCTTCTGTGCTCTGAGCCCTTCTCCAACTCTGGTGGCACGAAGCTGCCTTGAAACTCCACTCTCCCTCAGGCCACAGTGATGATCCCCACCCCAGGTTCTCCAGGTTGGGGTGATTCCCCATCCCAAGCTCTCCAGGTTGAGGTGATTCTCCCTGTTTCCCATAGGAACGTTTTCTGGGGTGACAGATGGGACCCTACGAGTGAACTTGCAGGTCGTGTTGCCTCAGTTTCAAACAGTTTCACAATCCAGCCTCTGTGGGCTGGGGAAAGCCTCACTTCCCACCTCAAGGGGCTGCTTGCAGTACATGAGTTTGCAAATGTTAGCATTTAGAACTTCCCCTCTGCCAAAAGCCAGGTTTTCCTGCCTAAGCTGGGGTCGCATGGGGATGCCCACAGACGGGGCTGGAAGGACCAGAGAGCTCAGGACACCAGCAGCTTCTTTGCAGGTAGCAGCAACATGTTTTTTACAGAAAATACATTGTTCAAGAAAAACCTTTTGAGGTGAAGGCCTGGGGCTGACTGTGGCTCTGAGAGGGTGCCCTTGCTCGTTCCAGGTGTCAAAGTGGGGCCAAATCCAGCTGAGGAGGGGAGCTGAGCAGGCACAGGGGTCTCTTGTCCCGCATGACTGCCCAGGCTGCAGTGGACACTCACACCTCTGCAATATTTTGATGAGACCCACTTGGGGTCAATGTGAGCAGGTATGTTCCTGAAAAAAAAAAATCGGTAGTTCCAATGAATTGACATTTTCCTGTTCAAAAAACAACCCAAACCACACAATTTCCAAACCCTCACTCTGTCACCGCCACTGCTCAGNGGGAAAGCCTCACTTCCCACCTCAAGGGGCTGCTTGCAGTACATGAGTTTGCAAATGTTAGCATTTAGAACTTCCCCTCTGCCAAAAGCCAGGTTTTCCTGCCTAAGCTGGGGTCGCATGGGGATGCCCACAGACNAGGTGGCAGCTGGACTCAAACCCATGGGCACCTTTTGGGCTATGGGCTGGATGAAACAGGACCCCTGGGAAGCCCAACCACAACCAGGTGGAATTTTCTCCACAGGGGAGCTTGAAAGGGAGCGGGTTTGGGGCCGCCCAGCCTCTGGAGCAGGAGGAGGTGAGACCCAGCTGCTGGGTAACACCAGCGATGCCGCCCCGGCTTTGTGCCCAGCGGGATAGGGTTACGGGGCTGGGGCTGGGAAAACTCCTCACAGGTCACAGGTGGATTAAGGAATTCCAGTCCCCATTCAGTGCTCAACGAACCACAACTAATTTGGGAGCTGTGAAGAGCAGGGGCAGGCGGGAGGGGAGGTGTTGAATGAGAAGGCACCTGCGAGGGAGGACGAGTGAGCTGGGCTGCTGGAATCCAGAGGGCGATGAGGAAATGGGGTGATTTGCCATCAGTCCTGCCCACAACCTGATAGGTTTTTGGGGTTTTTGAATAGGGAGAGCCTTGGGTGAAGGTAATAGAGCGGCAGGGGAGGTTTGTGTGTCACCTTTGCAATAGGGATGCTTCCAGGGAGAGGAAAAATAATCACCTGTTGCAGGTGGACTGGTGAGGTGGGTCAGAGCCAGGCTACACTGCGGGCATGGCTGGAGATGGGCACAGAGACCACGAGGAGCTGCGTGGAAACGTGGTGGGTGCAGGCAGGTCTCAGAGGATGACACAGACCTCTCAGTGAGGGTATAGACATGGTAACACCAATAGGGTTGAGAGATGGAGAGGGACTGAGTAGACAGCATGTAGGAGATGGTGAAACCCTGAGCCCATGGCAGGAGACAGCAACTCCCTCTCTTTGCCTGTTGAAATGTCCACCTCTTCCAACAGCTCTGCTGAGCCACGTGGCTCCTGCCAGGCATCCTGCCGGGACACAGGCTGGGTTTTCCTCTTGTCCAAGGTTGGTGGCCCCTTGTTCCAGCCCAGTCCAAAAGGGTTTGGACTTGAAGAGCACCCTGCACGTGAACCAGGCACCCAACCCATCAGTTTGAGCTGTCTGGGGAGCCAGCAATGGGATGGACACCTCTCAGTCAGAACAAGGCTGCAGGGGATGGGACAGGATGGGACAGTCCTCCTACATTGCAGCCTGGCCTTGGGAGGAAGTGCTCAGTGTCAGAGACCCTGATGATGCCACATCCCTCAGGGCAGGTCCCCCAAGCCCTCCTGGCGGTGTCTGGGGAGACTTTTCCACCCTAGGCGCTGATCCCGTACATCCTGCTCCCCAGGAGACTCCTGGGCGCCTCTTAATAGGATTTTAATTATACACTTACCCTCACCTTTTTTTTCCTACCTCCTGAGTTCAGCTTCCCCTGAGATGTAAATACCCGGCGCGTGCTGCGGGGACTGGCGGCCCAGCTAATGACCCCCTGTCAGTGTTGGGGAGGAGGACGGTGGCTTGGGGACGTGGGGTGACACCACCCCAGCTGGCTCCCAGCTGGGCAGAGTGTCCCTGGCTGTCCCTGAGCCCCGGGTGGATGGCTCTGCCTCAGGCTCTGCAGGAGAGGACAGTGGCTCTGGCAGTCAGGAAGGTGGCTGCCGCCAGCCAGAAGAAGAGCGCTCAGGTCCTGCATGCTCACCTGGATGATGCTACTAGGTGGCTGTTAGCCCCAGGCACTAGCCAGCCATCAGGTGGAGGCAGCCACCAGACACATCTGCCCAAGGAGGGGATCTGAACTCCCAGTGTCACCCCACTGGCCCTGCCAACGTCTCTGCCCTGGCATCCCTGCCAGAGCCACCCCTCTGCCCCACACAGGATCAGATGCCCACAACGCTGTTGGGCCACTGTTCTGGGCTGCCTGTCTTCCCCTCGAGGGCCCCAGCAGGGTCGTGGGCAGGGACTGAACCCTCCTCTGCAGAGGGGAGGGTCTGGGCTGAGGTGGCTTCAAAGCAGAAGGTTGGCTTCTGCCCTTTGCTGCTCCCAGGCTGACCCTGACTCTTTTATTCAGGCAAAAACTCACACTGAGAATTTTGCTTAAGCCAAGCCTGGGAATTGGGCCCCAGAGGCTTAAATAATTCTTTCTACATGGTACATGCAGAGAACAAAAAAAAAAAAAAAAACAAACCCAAGCAAAAAAAACCCAAAAACAAGCAAACCAGAAACAGCAATGTAAGAGGAACAATTTCCTTTACCACTAATTTTCTCACTGTTAATTAGCAAGAATGTGGGGTCACTGATGATAATGCTCCTAACGTGTCTCCAAAGCCACAGGTCCTGCTGGGCACTGCAGCTACTGCACAGCACTGAACCTCTGCATTGGGAGGCCAGGGCAGAGCTGGGAATCACCCCACCCCCAGCTGCCCAGAGATGGGTGCAGTAGCTGTCCTGCTGGTACCTCTTCTGTGGGTAAACCCAGGGCTCTGAGATGCCATTTGTTTTCCAAGGCTTGACCTGAGTCTGTTCCCTCTCAAAGTCATTGCTGGCTGCAAGGGAGGAGAGAGGAGCCAGGCAAGGGGCTGCTAATAGGAGGTTTTCAGCAGCACTAAAATATAGAGCTGGCATATGGAGAGTGTGGTGTGTCCAGCCCAGGGAGCTTCCCCCCACCTCCCCTAATGCTGTGCCCAGACCGAGGGACAAGCTGGGCATCCTCAGTCCCCCGAGGACACACGCAGCCCCCATCCTCGGCACCTTCCAGCAGCAAACCCCCAGGAGTGAGTCACTGGGATGGGCTGGAAAACACCCATTTCTCCAGAGATGTTGAAGCTTTCCTTGTTTATTGCTCTTTTTTTTTTTTTCAGAGCCTTAATCACCAAAAAGTAAAGAACATTCTGGGACACTGCTTCTCACTAAAGCACCAAGGGACAGCGTGCGTGCGTGCGTTTTGGGGCTGGGTGGAAGGCTTGGGATTCCCCCAAATATGGCAAATGTCAGCAGCATGACGGTTTTTCCTCTCAGAGCGTCTGTTGAAAAGTTTCTACCTCTTCAGTAAAATGCCACCACGGCTTTACCCTCTCCTTCTGCTCACCTGCTTGTGGTGGCCTATTGCCACAGGACTCAACGTGAACCCTTGTGAGTGGCACTTGACTCACTGCAAGCGTCCCCCATGGCCACAAAACGCACCTGGAACTCTGACGTGTGTCTTCACCAAAAGCATTTTCTGATGAATATAAATCCAGGGAAGGGGAGGATGGCTAAACTGGTCATCTATTTTTGGCAGAGTAGGTGCAGGGGAGGGCTGGGCTGCCCCCACTGCCGAGGAGTTTTCTGCCAATTTGAGCGAGCGCTGCAGATTTCCCATCACTCAACCCGCACAACCTGGGCAACAAAGCAACTATCTGTCATCAGCCATGCAAAGTGCTCACAACTGGGGCTGAATTTGGGGCCCCTCAGTACAAGAAAGACATTGAGGGGCTGGAGTGTGTCCAGACAAGGGCAATAAAGCTGGGGAAGGGTCTGGAGCACAAGTCTGATGAGGAGCAGTTGAAGGAGCTGGGGGTCTTCAGCCTGGGGAAGAGGAAGATGAGGGTGGACATGAGCACTCTCTACAAGTACCTGAAAGGAGGTTGTAGTGAGATGGAGGGTGGTCCCTTTTCTGCAGTAATGAATGACAGGACAAGAGTCCCCATCCCTGGAAGTATTTCAAAGCCGTGGAGCTGAGGTGCTGAGGGCCATGGGTTGGTGGTGGCCTGGGCAGGGTGAGGGCAGGGATCAGACTTGATGATCTTAAATATTTTCCAACCAAAATGATTCTGTGATTTTATGAAGGTGCTGTCAGCTGCAAGAACAAGCCCTTCCTATTAGCTCCTCAAACATCAGGCAAATTCCTCCCCTGACCTGCAAGCTCCAAGATGTCTAGGGCAGGAATCGGGCACCACGTGTCAGGTGCGGCGGGTGCAGGGATAGCTGTGCCTTCTCCTTCTTACAGCCACCTGCAAACACAGCTTCCAGCACTTGGGAGAGGCCAGGGGTAGGCTCAGGGGTCCCAGGCTCCTAAATGTGGGATCCAAAAGTTTCCTAGTGGCATCTGGGCATGGAAAAGCTGCCTGGCCAGCGTCGCTCACCTCCCGAGCCCCCCACCCTCCACCCTTGCCTGTGATGCCGATGCTCCCACAGCTGGGGCATCCTCTGCATCCACTTCCAAAGTGAAGATCTCCCAAGTCTCCTCACTTGCTCTGACCTGAGATCAGATCATTTCAGGCTATTTCTCCACACCAAAAACAAGAGACAAGAATTCCTCTGTGAGTCTTCATCCTGCTGGTGTGGCTGGTGGAGTCCCTGGCCCTGAGACCTGGGCCTTTCCCCAGGTTCTTATAGTGCTTCTGAGTAGGGCAGGGGTCAGATTTCAGGGGAAATCCTGCTGTTTCTTCCTGCTTCTTTACAAAAACAGAATGAAAAACATCCTACAAATGGCAAGTCACCCCCCACAACCCTTCTGACCCATCAAAATGTTTTGCTTTGAGAAAACAGATCCATTTTGTTCCACTTATTGAAAAAGAAACAGAGTTTTCCTTGTTTAAGAGAGCAGCTCGATTTCAGAGTGAAAAATCACAGCTTTTGATGGCTACAAGTGACAGGAGGGGCTCTTCTTCCCGGGAGCTCAGCCCTTCCTCCCTGCTGTGCCACTGCACCTCTCGGATTTGCCTGCTGTGTACCCACAGGGCATCTCAGCATCAGCAAGATTGTCCTTCTGCCCAGGCAGACAGGGTTTTGCTGGGGGCAAGGGACAGCTGGCAAGGGCAGGGAGGGAGCCCAGGGGAGGTCTCAGCCCACAGTCTTCAACCTTCCATTTGAGGCATTGAAAAACCAAACAAACAAAAAACAAGTAACAAAAAAAAACACCCTCAAGAAAATCTGTGGGTTTTTAATTCCAGGTAAGGGCTCTGCCAGCACCTGCAATGGAGGAGGATGAGGGGGAGGAAACACTTTTGTGGGCACCCACTGGGCACAACTGGAAGGCAGAGGAGGTTGTACCAGTCCCAGGGTACCATATCAGGCACCTTTCCCATCTCAGACCTGGGCATTAAACCCTCCTCGTCTTCTTGGGCTGGTATCTATGAAGGAGGTGAAATAGGTTCTGTCCATTTCAGTCCTACTCCCAGAGTTTCTAAAGCTTCTGCTGTAGAGATGTGTGACTGCAATAGGTTGTTTTAAAGCAGATTAGTCAGGTTCATTGGATCAAATTCTCTGCTGAGATGCTAGCACTGGATGGTCCCTCTGCTTCAATGCTGCATCCAGCCACTACTCAAGGTCTCGTTACGCTGTTAAAGTTGCAAACCCTTAATGGGTCTCACCAAAGGGAAAACAGCAGCTTCTTGAATTAAGTGCCCGAGACAGGAAAGGAAAACATCATTTATGCCAGGAAGAGTCTGCTGGAAATAATGTAGAAAACCTGGACCAGGGCTCAATTGAGCTCATTGTAAAGCTCATCCTTAGGGGGAAAAAAAACAGCCTCCAATAGCCATCTAAAAATCCAACCCAAACCATCACTGTTCAGTATTTCAACGCACAATACATTCCAGTTATTACAAAAATAAATACGTAAGAACCAATATTTCCCCAATACTTAGCTGCTCAGCTATCTTGTCAGATATCAAGAATCAGTAGATTCAGGTTGTTTTTTTTTATTTGCCCCACACGGAAAGAGGCGACTTTGTACTGACAGAGGCAGAGAAAGTGCAGAGGGAAGCACATCAGCTTAGAAAAGCAGAGCTTCATCCTGATACAAGTCCAGGCAATTGCGTTTGGTGTTAGTGGGAAGAAAGAAAATGTCAGTGGTTTGTAATGCTCCTGTATCAATGCCAGAAGAGGACAGAACACCCATGGGTGCTCAGATGTGTTTCACCCCTACATACACAGACTGTCCCCTTCCAGCTCCACACTGATGCCACTGCTCTCCAGCTCCCTGTGTTGAGGGCCAGGGGAAGCCAAAGGACGGTTCAAAAGCCTCTTTAAGCTGGTGCTCTTGTCAAATTAGCAGGGCAAGGCGCTGAGGCCAGGGGCTAATGAATGGAATAATTGA
>WBNH01008487.1:0-35259 GCA_013401255.1 Urocolius indicus | reverse complement strand
GATAAAGAACTCTAGTAAATTTGATTTTAAAAGCTCATGTAAGATATCAGGTTAGCAGTTAGCATAGAAGAAACAGAGGAAATTAGAAAAAAGAATTTACAGATCATGGGCTTTTTATGTGAGTTCAGTGGGTCACGGATAAGTGGTGACCATATAGGAGCCACTCTCAGACCCCTGTCATTAGGCAACAGCTGTGCCTGGATAAATGACTGCTTGTCCTGCTTTGCAGCCAGCACTATCACTGTGAGCATGTGTAGATTAATCCCTCTGAACTTCGGACAAGGAAGTGAGGAGCTAGTGTTAGCCTAGGAGAGAGAGTCTTGCCTTATTTGTTTGCTGTTTTCATTTTTCATTCCAGCATATACTGCTGATTATCAGAGATGGCTATTGTAACCACATATAAGAATAATTTAGGGGATATTCACAAAGACTAGATTTAGCCTCAGGATGCATTTCTCCCCCAGTTTCCCGTAGAATCAAGAGAAAGCATTTCCTTTGGGGCAACTCAGAGTATCTACAATGTGAGCTCCCATTGAGACACTCATCAGAGGATTTTACCACTCCCCACTGGCTGTGGGAAGATCTTAATGCAAATAAGCTCCTTAGGCTAAAAGTGGCCTTTGCAACTATCCTCCCGTGCAGTTTGGTGTAAGAACCAGGAGTAGTGAATCAGTCGCTAACAGATGTTGGAGTCAGTTCTGTGATTTTCAAGGGCTCATAGAATGCCACAATTCCTTCAATGACTTCAAGCACATTGTGTCACTGCGAAGGTACAGCAACTGGCAATCCGTAAGCACTGCTTTAATATCAATAAATAGCATACTACAGGGCTGCCATATATTCAGAATCCAAGGAACGGTGATAGGACATCATTTAGAGCAGAATATGGTTTCATTAAATTGCCTGTGGATGCTATTAACAGAACAGTGCTACAAACTAACGGTCTGCCTATATATGCATGCTAAATAGACATACATTCTATATATACATACATACATAACTAATCTGCCTATATGTGCACGCTAAATAGAAATACATTCCTACCTGAGAAAACCATGGAAAACACAGCTCTTAATTGTTCCTTCTAAAGTATTTCTTTGTGAATTTCTAATTGTATATCACATATTTAAATATTCATAAATATGAAAAACAGTAAAGAGCTTGTAGTATGGGAATAAGAGTCAAATGAGAGAAATTTAAGACTAGTCTCACTATGCATCCAGGCTCTGAGCCAAGGAGAGGGAATGTCTGGGTGTTCCTCCTCTCGGTCATTTAATATATTTTTTCTTCAGTTTCCTTAACGGTTGATTATCAGTGTTCAGGACAGCAGTGGGGGATAAGATAATGATGTCTTTCCTTTCTTGCCACATCACTTCAGTCATGGCAAACAGCAACATTAATCCAGAATGACCGTTTTATACAAGAAGCTTAAAGCTCTATAGTCTTAAGAAAATTAGATCTATAGATGAAACTGAGGGAACCAGGCATTTAGGTTTTCATTATTAACTTTACACATTACTGAATTGTATCTCCTTGTCTGACTTTGAAAAGTTTTGCCATCATCCAGTGAAAGGATGCAGTATTATGAGGAAAATAGAATTCACAGGATGAGTTGAGAGAGTTCAAGAAAAGTCTTTGTGGAAAGGGGAAGGGCAGTTGGAAAGACTCAAGGAGATACTGTAATGGAAAGGCAGTAGAAATGTGTCTTGTTCCAATGGAAATGGGAAACATCAAGGAGAGAATGGGTCACTGTGGGCTACTTAAGCAAGAAAAAGTAAAATACGAACTGCACTGGAAACAGAAAACTGGAGGGCCACCAAAACAGACTTTATATTCCAAGTTTAGTGCACATGAGAAAAACAGGAACAGCATGAGGATATACTGAAACAGCTGCCAAGAGGTTAAAGATAATATGAAGGGACTATGTTCTAAGTGTTGAAGTCATGATAATACAAAATGACTTGTCCAAGAAAATAGTAATTGTAATAAGGAGATAAATGTTGAGACTAGTTCTCATTCCCACTACAACTAACTGGGCTTTTGCCATTAAGTTTATTGGAAAGTGGATTAAACTTTGAATAATGGCTTCCTTAAGAAATGACTGATGTAATTGTGAACTGCTGGGAAAAAGTAACTAAGAAACATATAACAAAATATCATCACTCAAATGCATCTGAGATATCCTTTGGGGTATTTATAAAATTGATATAACAACTAGTTGCTAAAAAATTCCCACAGAGAAACGAGGAAGTATCGGGAGACTAATAAAGTGTCAGCACGTCATGAGTCTTTAAAAACTGAATTAAGAGTAACGATGGAAAGTATTGTCTTACAGGCATGCTTCCAAATTCAAATAAACACCATAAATATTAAAGCAAAAGAGGTAAATGTATTCATATGGAGGTGAATGGTATAATGAGACCCAGATATGACATGGGTGTCCTACAGAAAACTATGCTAGAACATTTATCCTTCCACTTCTTTTTAAGATGAAGCCAGAAGATTAGTCGAGTACAGAATAGCATCAAGACTTTACAAAGGCATTTGATGTGCTGCCACATAATATCTTAAGGGAATTACTGAAACAAGTCAGCTTGGACTAAAATACACTTAAAGGTATCACAGGCTGGTGGCTGAACTGTAGACAGAAAGAAAATCTGAATAGCAGTCAGCAGTGCCAAGGATAAGCGGCTGGTAGTATCCTTTAAAGGTCAAGATATGGTCCAATATCTGGAGGATAAAGCACTAATTAAATGTGAAAATGATTACTAAACTAGGAAGAATGATGAACAGCATAGAGGAGAAAGGAAATACAGGAGATTCTACTTGTTCTCTGGGGATACTGTTCATCTAATAAAGTGAGGTTAAACTTAAAAGTAAATTAATAAATGATAATACAAAGCACTAACAGTACTTTGTGCCCATTAGACAACAAATAATTTTTATGAAGCTACAAATACATTATTTTTGTCTGTGAAATAATTTGTTTTTCTTAAATGCTTATTGAGGGTTTATAAAGCTGATCAGAAAACTGAAATTCAGAAAGCAGCAGCTTAATTAGCATTAATAAAAAGATAAATTGCTTGATACATTTCTCTTTATCTGAGAGGAACATTTCCTTTTAATTGTTCACGTTGCTTAGAGTGGGTTGGGAGTTGCACACCCAGATGATAGGGTTGCAGGGCTCCATACTCTGAAAATGTACCTTATGAATGAGGATAGCACAGTGTCAGTTCTGGGGGTGAGTGCTGGGAGTGAAGGCTAATGTACCAGGGCATTTCCTTGATTGTGCTGGGTCAGACCAAGGACCTACCTAGTCCAATAAAGTCTCTTTAGCAGCAGCTGAAAATGAATGTTTACAGAAGATGAAGAGCAGAGCAAGCACATATAACTGTCTTCAGTAATTCTTCCTCAGACTCTAATAATTTTCAGCTTAAGGACTCCGAATCACTTGTGTGTTTAGTAACTCTAAGGGGTTTCTCTTCCATGAACTTTTCCAGCCTCTCCTTGAACCAGTGGGAACTTTTAGCATTGACACTGTCCTTTGGCTTTACAACTCTAACTTAAATTGTTCCAAGCACCACTTCCTTCTGTTTGTTTTAAATCTGGCTTCTATTAACTGCAATTGACACCCTCTAATTCTTGTACTAAGAGACTTGGCAAACAGTCGGACTTTGGCTACCCTATTTGTGCTACTCGTGCATTAGTGAATCTTTATCACATATACCCTTGGTTGCCTTTTTCACAGACTAATTGTCTTTTTGTGTGAGTAGCAGATGAGCTTTTCCCCATACAGAAGCTATTTTCATATCATGCTATGCAAAAGAACCTACAAATTCATGAGTAGGTTCCCTGGCAGGAGAACTCACAAGATTACTTCAGAATTAGATCTTTGACATTTGAAAGTACGCTTTATGGCCTTGTGAGAAAAGCCTGAGTGCACGAACTGAACACAACTGATGAAATGAAGTCTTCCTAACAGGAGAGACACTTTGAGATGCATGAACTACTGCACGCATCTCACTGGAGGTTTCCCAGAAATAGCGAGGGCTTCCCAGCATCCTGAGCAACATCAAAGCAGAAAACAGCTGACAGACACCATTACACAAGAGCTGCAGCCTCACTGCTGCAGTTCGAGTCAGACAGAGTGCCTGGCTGTGGTTGTTACCTTTGTAAAGTGGGAGAAAGAGGGAGAGAGGAGTCTCCAGAGCCAAGGCTAAGCACTGCTGCCCTGCCTTGGATTTTCCTAGATATATAAAAAAAAAAAAAGGGGGGGGGGAGGGGGGAACCTGTGCCATCATCCTCTTGTTTGAGTATCTGAGGAGGCTCTTGCTTTGCTATCTGAGAAAAACCCACAGTAGTTCGCAGTGTGATACTGTGCCTAGCGCTCTAAACTGTCATACATCACCATGTGTCTGTGTGCAGAAAAGGAACCTGTGTTGCACTGCACAGTAACTGTACGTAGCCATGGCTTTCACTTAGGGTCTTCAATCTTTTTCTTTTTTGTCTTTCTGTCACCAGTCTGTGGATCTTACTTCACTCCTATGGTATTTCAAGAATATCTTACACATAGTCCTTTGCAAGTATGAGCCTTCACACGTTTGGGACTCTTGACGTGTTTTCTGAAGACAAAGGAGGACTGTGAAAGTGCAAGGCATTTTTTTTACCACAGAACTTCAAGAGTTAGTTGCTAAGCTGAGTCAATGCACCTTTCAGGACTGACCCAAAATGATGGATACTGGCTTTGACCCTTCTGTTTATCTCTTCTTTAATATTTTGCTTTCCTCCTCGAAAGTGACATATTAATAGGGGGGGAAAAAAAAAAAGCAGTCTTTCGTTCCTTCCTTGTTTTTCCTTCCTGAAAACTATGTCTGTAGCCTTTCTGCCTTCTGCTTGTACAGTCCACTGAGCAATAACACAAGTCTTTTTTATTCCCAAGTGGGAAGGAAGAGCTGGAACTCTTGAGCCTTGCTGAAGTCTGAGAAAGGAGGCTTCTTTTATAACTTGTAAATAATACCCTGCTCCTGTGAAAAACAAAAGTATGTTCCAATAGAAAGAATGAGGCTGCCTCTCAGCTCTGTGCGGTGCTCTCATGCTACTATGGAGCACTTTTCCTAAAATGCAAATGTGCAAGGCAGACAGGACAGAACTTTGTGTGTGGGTTTGTTGGTGGGGAGGAGAGAAGCACTCTCACTTTTATGTTTTGAATGAAGTTGTAGCTTTTAGGAAAGAAGCCACGCACCTCTTCAGCTGGCTGGCAGTATCTCTGCTTGTCTGCTGCAGAGTGGTAGCTCTGCAGCAAGATCTTGGTGAGCTACCTGGGGGAGCCGTGAATACCAGGCTAAGGCACGAGAGCAGAGACTGTTGACTGGAACTTAGCCAGGCAAGAGGTGTGTGTCACAGCTTGTGTTTCCTGGTACACATATTGTGCTAGAAAATACTGCTGCTTTCTCCTTATGTGAGGTTGCAGTAATAACAGACACACTCTCATTAACTACAGAAATTGGTAGTACCCTATTCATCTAAATGTTGAAAGTGCAAAAGGTTGCTGTTGTGGCAAATTCTTTGCGAGCTTTTGCAGTCCTTAACACATGACAATCCTGTTGTCTCTAATGTTACGCTGCCATGGGCAAAATTCCCATTACATAATGTTGACCCATATTTGTGATACGTGACATTTTTGGCTAAACACTGTCAGGGATAATCCATCACAGAATAAACTTTCTGATTATACACTGAGACTGTCATCCTTTAGCACAAGTGTAACTTGTGCCTCAGACAATGCTATTCCTTGTTAAGACAAGCAGAGTACAGTTCTTTCAGGCAAGAAAAACACCAAGAGAACATCCTGTGCTTTGAGATTGAAATATCTAGGACTGAATTCACCTCTGAGTGATGGTATGAAATCCCATCTGGGAGTAATTTGAGGTTTAAAAATGTTGAGCCCTGGCCCAAGTGATGGGAGTAGTGATTGGCTGGAGTCTGAAATGTGACTCTGCAAAATGCTCTCTCAGGTCTAGCTTGTTTGTTTCATGCTTTAGAAAAGCAGAGCTGTGGAAAAGGTTTCTCTGCACTACTCTTTCACTGCAGTATTTGTAGATTTAACTGGCCTTTTCTTCAAAAAAAAAAAAATAAGACATGTAATGTCGTGGGGTGATAGACAACTCAGCTGTGAGTTATTGCTATAAGGCAGGTGAAAAATGAGAGACCTTGGAGGAATGAGAACACCCCAAAAGCTGTCTGCTTTCCAAGAGCTATACAGAATTCCTCCATTCCTACAAACATGCCTTCAGTTGCATGGAATAAAAAGTAGAGGAGAAAAAGATGTATAACATAGAGGCAGAGAGAATAGAATGGGAATTCTCTCAGCATTCAAGAACAGGGTCTGCTTCAAATGTATTTTCTGTAATGCTGTAGCAAAGAAGTAACAAGATTGTGTGAGCTCCTGAAGCGTCTGCCACATTGTGGAGGGGAATGAATGTGAACCATAAGGCAGAGAAGCTAAATACGCTGTCTTCAGAGAAAGGCATTTTGCAGCCTTACGTAGGAGATGACTGTGCTATGAACAGTTGCAACATCAAGGAGAAAGGTTTTGCTTCTGTGCAAGGAATGAATGCTTGTCAGAGCCAAAATTAAAACCTGATAGATGCAGTCTCACCCACTTTCATTTCTTCCCTCCCAGATTCTGCATTTGTCCTCATTCTGTCTGTGCATTCATTCATATATTCCTCTTTTCCCACCTCCCCATTGAGTCACACTCTCCCTCCCTGTTTGTTATCCCTTTAATTTTCTCTTCCTTCCCACTCACATTCCGTTTCTCCTCTGCCTTACCCCTCTGCACACATTTTCCTTCATAGTGAAAAAAACAGCGGAGAAAAAGAGGAGAAAAAATTAGAATATTAGCAAGGAAGAGGTGAAGAGTAGACAGTGCAGGAAGGGTGCTCAGCATTGCATTTTCTTCCCATGCTGCATTACAGATTTTTGAAGCTGTCAGAGGACTCAGGGCTCTTAAAACCTGTTCCTTTCTCCCAAGCAGCAGTGCTTGGCAGTGACTTTGTTAAAGGTAATGCCGGAGCTCATTTCCTCAGATTAGCATGCCTAGAAACCATCACAAAGAGCAGAATAGTCTCGAAGTCCAGTGGAAAGCCACCTCTGAGTGATAAACGTTTGGCTGTGCATAGAGCTTGGTACCACATTGGATCACTGAGGACCAGGAAGAGACTGGGTGGTCTTGGCACCCCAAAAAGGGAAACGGGAGTTTTAGGGACTTGTTGTCATGTAATGCTGACCAAGAAACACTACGGCCCTAAGCTTATTGGGGGCCTGCGTGCAATGAATTGGTGGCTTCTTAAAGCAGCCAGTGCTAGTGTCCCAAAATTGATGGTCAAATGGAGCCAATTTCATTTTAGTGAAATGACAAAGGGTTGTCAGCTTTGTTTATTGTAGTGTGTGGTAGGAAGTAGGCTGAAATCACTTTAGCAGGAGACTGGGCATCCCATTCCTGCACAATGAGATTGATCCCAAAGTCAATCTGTAGCCTGGAGAAGGCTCTGTGCTCCCGCAGCCCCTGAGGGTGAGGCTGCTCCTTCATCCCAGCCTGTGGTGAGGGGGGAGCAGAGCTGTCACACCCACTGACAGTGCAGCACTGCGCAAGTTTTAATTTAGTCTCCTATTACTTTTTTATGTAAATGTTCTCCTTTCCTGGCTCTGTTCTTGTTCCTGAAGCTGCTTTTTTTTTTTCCTCCCCGATTGAGAAACAAATAAATCTTACTTTTCACAAAAGCCTGTTAGAAACAGCAGCAGCGTACTGCGGGTGATTTCTCCTCCCCGCCAAACAGGCAGGCAGGAAGCGTGCAGGGCAGATAGCCAGACACAACTCATCCCTATGCCCTGTCCTGCCATCGCTAACCTTCGGCCAGCTCTTTTGCTTTCATCCCTTTAACAGCGGCTAGTATTTCTTCATTCAAATTAACGTGTGATTGTCAAAGGGAACGCGCACCCGCCCGTGCAGCTCAGCGTGATTTCTTTACAGTGGTTGTGGTGCGCTCAGCGAACGGAAAAGCAGTAACCAGAGGTTCTCGAGGCTTTCGCCTAGGATGTGTCTCTCGGGTGACGGAACAACCGCGGTACAAAAGGCGCAAGGGCGCCCGGCGCAAGGACAGGTGCGTTAGCTGTGCCCCAGGGCGGCCGGGTGAGGCGCAGATCAGGAGCAGCAGCAGCAGCAGGAGCAGCAGCAGCAGCAGGAGCAGCGCAGAGCAGAGCGGTGCGCGGGCAGGCCCCGGCCGAGCGCTGCGGCTGTGCCTCGGGAGGCCTCCGCTGCCGCCCGCCGCTAATAACGGTCGCCGCGTGGAAGGGCCGGCTCAGGCAGCCGCCGAGGCTGCGGGCGGCGGGCAGGAGGAGCTCGGAGGGGCCTCTCCTCGCCACTGCCGTTACATAAGGGCGGAGGGGGGAGGGGAGCGTTTTGACGCGGCGGCGGCGGCGGCGGCGCCTTTAAACGCGATGCCTGGGGTGCGATGAGCGCGCGCCTCTCTGCCGCCCCCTCCCCGCCTCACTGCGGTGACAAATCCGCTCCCCGCCCGCCTCCGCCGAGCCCAGCCGAGCGCAGCGGCGCCGGGAAGCGCTGCCGCGCCGCTCTGCCACTGCCCGTCCGCCGCGGAGCCGGCCGAGCCCCAGCCCCCGGCGGCGGGACAGCAGGGAGCGGCGAGGGGCGCGATGGAGGCTCCGCGCCTGGCGCACACCATGAGCAGCCCCACCAGCCCCTGTGAGGAGGTGATCAAGAACCTGAGCCTAGAGGCGATTCAGCTCTGCGATAGGGACGGTAAGTCCGGCTCCACGCGGCTAATCCCTGCAGACGCAAGATGCTGCTGCCCTCGCGGATGCTAATGCAAATTAATCCCTGCGGCGTATGGTCCTTTGTTAGCCCCAATGTATTTGTAGGTGCGAGCGTGCCCCCCGCCTCCCGCCGCCACCCGCCTGCCGTTGAGAACAAAAGAAAAAAATAGAAGGTTGCACCTTGCTGGAGGGAAGGGAGGAAAACGCGCCGCTCCCAAAGCCGTCCCTTGTGTTGCAGTGCCTTTCCCCCTGGGCGAGCCTGCTGTGCAGCCCTGCCCCTGCCAGGAATGGACGCTGAGGTTTGTTCTGCGGGAGGCGATGAGAGCTAGAGCAAGCGCTGCAGGAGAGTCCGGATCTAGAGTGGCAGTGGCCCTGGGGGTGTTTTTGTTGCCCGTGATCTCCAAACTCCATTGTATTGTAGGATACGGTTCCTGTGCTTGAAATACAGAGCCGAATGTTCTGTCTGACGTGGCCTAACGGCGAAACTTGTTGCCAGTGTCTTGTCCGAGCGGTAGGGCGAGGCGCGGACAGGCACCGAGACGCGGGAGGCGGCGGGGCCGGTGGGCCCCGCGGTTCAGCACCGCGGACAGCACCACGGCCGCTGCGGGCCGGGGACGAGCAGTGCCGAGCCGAGCGGGGCCGGACCCGGCGGCCGCGTAGCCGTGAGCGACCTCAGTGCCTGGGGACCGCGGCAGCCCGTCCCCTGGGAGAAACGGCTAGACCTTTGAACGGATGAAGTTTGGTCTCAGAGTTGCAGGTGCTGATATTCAAGATTATCTAGATCGAAGCAAGCAAGTAAATGTAAGGTGGTGATGAGAGANAGTGCCTGGGGACCGCGGCAGCCCGTCCCCTGGGAGAAACGGCTAGACCTTTGAACGGATGAAGTTTGGTCTCAGAGTTGCAGGTGCTGATATTCAAGATTATCTAGATCGAAGCAAGCAAGTAAATGTAAGGTGGTGATGAGAGACAGACAGAACAAATTTACCCTCTTGAAACAACACTGACTGTGATAGGGGAGTGTGATATCGTTTATGCACAACTATGAATGACAAAACTGAACAGAGAAACTGGTAGTCAATGAAAAAATGTTGTAGAGTGGCATTTCATTTGTGTTCATATACCAGATTATTCTCAGCTTCTCATTTCACATCGAGTTATCAAAAAAAAAACCTTCTCATTTTTTGATACAAAATGTGTTTTGGGTGTGGAATATATGCTACTTGGTAAATATATCCAGGAATGGAGATACTGTGTTGTTGAATAGTACAGTTGAATTAAGGCAACTGTTTCCTGGGTGTGAGTGTATTTCTGGAGCATAACCCTTATAGGTGATGGTTATAGAAAGAGTCAGTCCAACTTTCTCGTTTATTTTTTTACAAATTAGTTGTGATGAAAGACTTCACTCTTTTGACCTAGGCAGACATAGTATTTTAAATGCTGGATTTTTGTAGGCCTTTTATTTTTCTTGAACTATTCAAGAAATTGACAAGCATCGAAAAGTCTTTTCATTGATTATTCTTATAGTTGCATTACAAATTATTTTAGTGGTTTGATGTTTGAATTAAGGTACAATGTGCACTTCCATCCACTCATGCCTAAGTTGCTGCCCAGAGAAACTGAAGTATGTTTGTCGTAGTGGAGACTACACCAGTCTTTTGCTAAAACCTTTTTTGATTTCTATTTATTTTTATTAATATGATAGAGAAATGAAAATAGGTAAATTACACAATCCTTTATATTTCTCTACCCCAAGTAATAATGTTAATCGTTACAGATAATATTTTATTCAGCATGCTGTAGCTAAGGACTGCCCAATTTCTGTGGAATAGTATCATACAGACAAGCAAATGGGAAAATGTGGTATTCTTAATTCCCCTTTGAGTAGGCTTAATTGGAAAACAACAATTCTCCTTTACATCCCTTTAGATATTTACAAATTAATCTTCAAGTAAGCCACTACTGTACAGGGTCATTTGGGCATGTAGGATATGCAACTCCTTGCCTAATTTGGCACAAGACTGCACTTGAGCATACTTCAGTATTTCCTACAGGTGGCACTTATGTATCAAAAAGCTTGTTTTCATGGGAACATAAAAACAAGCAAGCAAAGGTTAAGATATTATTCTTTCTAGGTAGGTAAGCATGCAAATGTATATGCAACATGTTTAGATCCCTTATTGTGTGTGTGGGTTTAGTTAGTGCATTTATATTACAAATACAATTTATTTTCAGGTGTCTTTGTTCTGCAAAATATAGTTCTTAAGGTGGTATGTTGGCATCACTGGGGTTAATAAAAGTTTTGTGGTAAAGATTTAAGTATTACCCATAGCAAGTTAAAAATATGCTATGTTTTCATATTCTGAAAATGTCCTTGATCTCAAAGCTGTAGGAACTGTAAAGCAGCCAATGAAATGATAACGTTACCTATCCAACTATGAGAAATTCTGCAGCACACTTAGTTTGGAATTGCAAGCAATGCTGCAGTGTAAGCATAAGCAATAATTGAATACTTATGTAGATAATGTTTTTTCTTGTTTTCTATGATGAGGAAATGAATATTGAAACATTTTGTATTCAGAAGACTGAGTTATACCTCCATAGGAGGTATATACAGGAGCCACAATCCAGGAACTGAAAGTGGAAAATTAATAGAATCATGGAATCATTTTGTCTGGAGGAGACCTTTAAGATCATCGAGTCCCAGCCCTGTCAACCACTACACCATTTTCCTAAGTGCAACATCCACCTTAAACCCCTCCAGAAACAGTGTCTCCAGCACGTCCCTGAGCAGCCCATTCCAATGCCTGACAACCCTTTCAGGAAAGAGATTCCTCCTCATATCCAGCTTGAACCTTCCCTTGGCACAACTTGAGGCCATTTCCTCTTGCTTGTTACTAGGAAGAGCAGACTGATCCCCACCTTGCTACAACTTCCTTTCAGGTAGCTGTAGAGAGTGATAAGGTGTCCCTTGAGCCTTCTTTTCTCCAGAGTAAAATATCACAATGTATAATATCACAACAATTCGTATCTTCTGAGATTTTCTTTTTGTAGGGTTGGGTTTTTTTCAGGTTAGGGTTTGGGGTTTTTTTGAAAGCATTGTCATCTCTCGTAATGAGTCAAGGCCATTTAGAAAGATCACCAATATAAAAAAAAAAAGTAAATATATGCATTTTGAAGATTTTTTTTATATATATACACAAACACATGGTAAGATTTGGCTTAAAGTGAATGCAACATTATAAAGCAAATTATCAGCTCTTCTTTTCAGCCTTTAAATGCATCTTGTGTCATTATTTCTTACTATTTTAGGTGGATCTATTAGCACAATATAGTATTAGTGTATGGCACAGTCTAACATGTTTCTTAGAACTCTGCTGAACTTACTGTGTACATAGAAAAAAAGTGTATCATTTGTTATTTTCTTTTGCCATATTTGAACACTGAAGCCATATTTCTGTGAGCTTAGGCCAGGAAAGAATGTTTAATCTGCGCTAAAAATTCCAGTGACCTTTTTATAAAATTTGTGTTAGTTCTGCCTAGGGATTAAACCTTCAGTAGATGGATGCTCTTTATGTCATGAGCAGGCCAGTTCTATGAAAGTATGTCTAAGTTCAGAATAATTATAAGCCTCTGAAAAGACTGTGCTTTTCACAGACTTGGTAGAACAATCTTAGATTTTAGCAGCTGAATTTCCTGAAGCTCCACATTGTAGTTTTGCAGCACTCCCCATACGCACACTGCACTTTGGCTGCTGGGGTTCTGCCAGAGGGAGAGCACTGATGCTCTCATCCACTTTCTGTATTCTTAGAGTTGGCATAGACAGATGGAAAACAGAAAACACCTACCAAAATGTTGAAAGGAGAAAAGCAGAGCAGTACACCTTCAACAAGGATGTTAGCTGACACAGACTGGTAAGAGTCGAGAAACTGGCCCAGAAGGTGCTAATAGAGACTGAGGGAAGTGGCTGGTCAGGGGTGGAAGAACAGGAACGGGACTGTTCATCCTGTAGAAGAGGAGACTGAGGAGAGACCTAATTAATACTTACAAGTATAACTCCACTTAAACATAAGGACAAACTTTTTTTACTGTGATGGAGCTCTGGCACAGGCTGCCCAGGGAGGATGTGCGGCCTCCTTCTCTGGAGAGTTTGAAAACCCACCTGGACACGTTCCTGTGTGACCTGATCTAGGTGGACCTGCCTTAGCAGGGGAGTTAGACTAGATGATCTTTAGAGATTACTTCCAACCTCTACCATTCAGTGAAAGACTAGGGATGTTTGTCAGAATTACGGTAAACAGAAAGACAGAAAGTGGGCAGTGACCTTGAATGAGAATGGGAAAAGAATATGAAGGAGCAAGGGAAAACTGTTAAAAAATATGAGAGGACATTAACCCAAATGAGTTGGATGGAATGAGAACTGGAAACTTGTGAAGAGTGAACCTAGAGACTTGTCTGCAAAGAAGAGGTAGAAAGTACAATAACATGGAGGAGTGAACTGGGCAGTTTGGACCTCAGTATTAGTAGTAAAGGAATCAAAGTAGGACTTGCTGACCAAAGAGACTGGAGCTGAAAGGCCAGCCTTAGAAATAAAGAACAGGACTTTTGAAGTGTTATTAGGGAGCAGAAAGAGGAGTGGGAAAGGAACAAGTTCAAGGAACAGGGCAGAAATGGCCATATTTTGTGTGACAGGCAGAGGAGCATCAGTATGTATCAGCACATGCCATCATCCAAAGCCACACACAACCCCAGGATACCAAATTCTCCTCATTTGTTTGCCAGAAAAGAATGGTGTCATGATATTAGGGTTAGTGAGAGTCAGCAGCTGCAACTGATTACAGTGAGAGCAAGACTTTGAAAATGCCAATCAAGGTGCTAAATGTTTTGAGAAGAGAGATGGTAACTACCTTAAATAGGCACTGAAAGTTAGTAAGCATCTTTTAATGTCTCTCTGCCTCAGTTTTTCTGGTGTAAAATGGAAACAGTATAATTGCCTTCCTTCACAGAGATGTTTACAAAATAATAAATGTTTGTTAAGCAGCCAAGCACTGTAGTAACCTGGAAAGCCCATGAGGTGCATGGAAAAACCCATGATGAAATTCATAGTTTTGTCTTCAGAGCAGAATATGAATAATGCGTAGCAAATAAGTCCTGGGACTACACACTGAACAATAGTGAATAGCTGTTAGAAGAAAAATAGTTCATTATGTACGCATTATTCATTATATATGCGCTGAATGACTCAGAATTTATGTGGAAAAAATAGTATGTAATCATGCAGTTAAAGACTGTATCATAATCTGAACAAAGAGGCCAATTTAAGATTATTCAAGTATGCTTCATTCTGATATTTTCTAACTATTGGTAGCTGGAACTATGCAACCTCATTGAAGTGTTCTCTGTGTTCACTGTATTTGAAAATAGTATCTGGGGATCAGGATCAGAACTGGAACAGGTGTCTTGGGTAGTTTCAGTTGCATAAATCAATTTCATCACCTTCCAAACACTTTGGCACTATCTAGTTTTTTTAGTCTAACAAACTTATGTGAAAACATTACGTCATGCAAGCTAAGATGTCATTTCTGTGTTGTATAAATGATTCATATCTTTGGCATTCCATATTATTTACATGTGTCATCTTTTCTTACTTATTTCAGAAGTTTATTAGTATGCTGGATTTATTGGAGCATTCTGAAAGGTATTTGTGGAGTTTTTAAATGTGAATTTTCACAGCCAGATTGTGTACACATTTGCCTTTCAAACAGAAGGGATGAAGTCTCTGGATGCATTCTACAAACTCCTTTTTTTGCATTATGGAGCAGTATCACTGCTGTTTCTGCAATGATATCCTGTAAGTCTGAGAGACAGGGAAAAACTGAATTTCTAGGTAGATTCCCACAGGAAGGACAACTGAGACTTCCAAATTTTGCAGTGATTCTTTGTGTCCTGAGTAGTTGGACTTGCACGTTTTGGAGGTTTTTTTAAACTGTGGAAATTCTGAGCATAGAAATAAACAATTCATATATTTGTATCCAGCATAATAGAGAGATGGTCGTAGCTATGGTAATTTGACAGGACACAAAAATGAGAGGCGTGTTTATTGTTGCTTTTATTCCTCTCCTCAATTGCAAATTTGGCGATTTAAATTTGCTCTCTTCAAAATGCAAGCTCTGTCACATTTCTAGGCTTTGAATGATGGAATGACCAACTAAGAAATTTATTTGTGTCATAACATTTCATCCTAGGTAGTTGAACTTCAAAATAGCCGTTTCAGTTGGTTGGGTTTTGGGTGGGTGTTTGGTGACAAGTAATAATGTTGCTTTAGGTAAGAGCTAAAATCTAGTACGTAACTTTGATAGTTTTTATGATGCAAAGAAAAATACTATGATTTTAGCTTTACATTTTTGCCAGAGACTGAGGTTTTCATGTGTAGTATTCCTTACTGTTAGGACACAGAAAAACACTAAATGAAGCCAAGTAATTATTTTCGGTCTTCATATATATCTTTAGAATTGTGAAAGAGAAGAAAACTAATGGTTTGCTTATGTGTTTTCCTTCAGGTCACCATTGCAAGTATTTTATCCTGTCTTGTTTTATATCCTAATCAGTGATGTCACTAATAACTAGTGAAGCCTTGCTAGAAACTTACTCTCCAACATCCTTGTGTCAAGGAATGTAGTCTTCCCTATTCATCCTTTGTATTTTTTTCCCTTCCTCCCTCCCTTTTTTCTCTCCCTCCTCATTTCCTCTTAAAGCTTTATGCCTCTCAAATCTATGAAATTGATTATTAAAGTTTTTTACTGGCAATGACCAAGTTACATATTATTAGCTATTTAAATCTTCCCTGATGTTCTTTTGTGCCCCTATCTATTCAGTTGTTCTCCAAGGAAACTTTTGTATGTCCTTTGTAAAGCAACTGAAATGATTGATGTGTAATTATGCCAGATTCACATACCGAAACACTGTTCTCTTCCAGTGCTATACACTGATATTACAAGGTTGAAACTCAAATATATACTGTGCAATTAATTTCTTATAATTAAGGCTTTTTAAACATTACTTTTTCCCATGTACGTCTCTTCTTTGTGTTTATTTCAGATTACGGTTCTCAGACACATTCTTTTATTTATTCTGTAACAGAATCCATTTTATCATTTTCTGCCTGTGTTTCTTAGCCATCTTGTGCTTGCAGCTCCTTCTATTTCAACATTGTATGCAACACAGAAATGGGTTCTCTCTTTCCAGATCATTTATAAAGATGCTTATTTAATGTGGAACTAACTTTAGGCTCTATGGTAGCCCAGTTGACACCTGAACTCTTTCCACTCCCTTCATCATTTGCCAAGCCAACCCTTTATTTAAAATTTAATATATTTTCTGCAAATCTCTAAGGCAAAACCTGTTTTTCTTGAGTAAGAATTAAGCCATTAGTATCCTCTTCATCTGATTCATCTTTCATCTTAAATTAGTTGTAACAATTTTCTTTTCCGCCTACTAATCTGATGGCTCTATAACCTCTGTGTTGTGAGCTTGCTTCTCTGAATTAATGCCTGTATGATCTAGACCAGAGGCTACCCCCCTGGCCACTTGAGCTTTTGCAGCAGCTTTCCAGTGAGCTCCCTGGTCCCAGAGCCATAGCTTCTAGAACAAGCAGAATATTGCTTTTGTCTTGTGAGGTGAGGGGAGCAGAGACTATATCACATTCTTATTTAGAGTTCTCTAGTGTTTCATCATTCATTGTTTAATGGATTTCAGTCAGACATTGTTTCGTTCAATTGTTTCCAAAGGCTTCCTGAAAATTATGATCCTGGTCTCGGATTTTGATTTTGGGACTTCTTTGCCTTAGTAATTTTGCTTTTTTTTTCCTCTCCAAAATCTAGAATAATTGCCTACTTCACCCATTCCTTGTGATTTCCTCCACCTTTGATTATTTGTGACCTCTATATAGCCAATAATGGACTATTATTTAGTCCATTTAGTACAGTAGGTACCTCTGCTGTGCTGCCAGCCTGCATGGCCTTTTGTGCTTTGTATGACCTGGAAGTCTATATTTAATTCTGGCTGAACACAGCCCAGAATCATTCACTGTTTTCGCTGTTGTCTTTGAGACAAGTTTATAAGCATTTTACTTGCAGTCTTCTTTCTGCAAAAAATTATAAACATATCTGAAAATATAGTACTAACATTACCGATACATGACACCTACAAAAAAATATCAGTGCCCCAGTAAAGTGAGAACAAATGCAGTGCTTGTTATGTTGGACCTAAAGGAAGCTCTGCTTCAGGATCACTTCCTGTGATTTCCATACCAGGTTTTGTTATACAGGGAAGCATCCTTTATTTGACCTTGAAAATGTTTCCTTCACCACAAGATGTTTGGTTAGAATTTGTGGTAGTGTTATAGTGGATCAGTTTTCACAGTGGTGTTTGTAGTTGAATCATTAGTCAGTTTTATTTTATGGTTTTCTCAGTGTTATTGTTTTATTTATGCTTGAATGAACAAGCTGTTTTGCATGGGTGTTTTCAATAACAATGATGAACTATACTGTTTTTATAACCTAACAGCAGTTTCTCTGAGCCTTGACAGTTGTAGCTGCTGACAAAAAAGGCAAATCTTAAAACTAGTTTGGTGTTACTCTTTCATTCCTGCATAATGACAGAAAATATTGTCCGAGTTGTACTCTTTCTTTGTTCCAAGTATGTTGTGGCATCTGGAGCTTATTTCTCTAGATACTATTAAGTCAGACACAGCTAGTAGCTCTAGGAGAAGCATAGTTTGAGGAATTCCAGCGTTCAGCTTTGTATATCAGTATGGTCTCATTAGGAGAATTCTGCAGTTTGCAGTTGTTAGAAGCACCCCATACATTTATTCCCTGATCTGTTCCATTACCTTCAGTAAGACTTTGTGTAGCAACAAATTAGCATTCAGAACACAGCATGACTACAATCTTACCACTGCTGTATTTTCCTAACTTTTGTTGTGTGTATTGTCCTGTATTTCATACAGATAGGCATCTAAGTTGGAATTTCTCTCTCTCAAGTTCCAGCTTGTCTGGATTTCATCTATCTTTAGTTTTGATCTAGAAATAACATTTTTTAAATATTATTCTGTGGGGGTTTTTTTTGCATTTCACTTCTGAGTTTACTGAGTTGAAGACACATGGACTTCAAAATCAGCAGGATAAAAAAAACAACGTTAAAGGCTCTTTTAATCTTGGCCAGCCATAAGTGCTAGTATACAAGTGTCAGGAGAATGATTCATGCTGTGCTGTTGGTCCTTTTAATCCAATTTATGTAAGAGGAAATTATATATGACTTTATATAAACTAGGGGATCATATGAAGAACAGAGAGTGGAGCAGATTGTATTTTAGTGCTACTAAGGTGCATCTGATGACATAAAATAAATATTATGCACTTACACTTTTATGACAGAATTTATGCTGGTAATTTAATATAAATACTCAACAATAAACATGTGGCTTTCAGAGTGCTGATATTTCTGATTAATTTCTAGCCCTTGCACTTTAAACGTGATTCAGTGCATAACTCCAATCACAGATCTGAAAATCTCCAAGCCTTTCTCCTCACTGAATCCTTTGTCACAGAGAACTTTTGTGTGGAACATAGTGGAATTTTAGCCATTGTTTCCTGTGCTCAGATGACACAACTAGCCACCTTCATGAAAGGACAGGTTTGAACAGTAAAACTTCACACACATTTTATTGGGCTTGTCTCGCCTCTGCTCATACGTAGAGGTTACTCTCTCTTCCCCCCCAGCTGGTGGCACCTAAAACTCCAGGTATATTTCTGTTTCCTTTGTCGGTTCATTGCTTTGTATTATGCTTTGGAACCTTGACCCATTGAATGTGTTGACTTCTGTGCTTCACTTTGTCGCTCTGTTTAGATAGCATGGAGTTCATAAATCATTGATTTACAAGGATCTGAATACAGTGGCCTGTCTAGAGTAGGAGAGTTTTGAGTTTCATGACACAGCTCAGTGCACCGGCATGACCTGTATAGTAGAAACATGTCAGGTATTCTGTGCTTTCTCCTAACTGTACAAGTGCAGGGAAGACAGAATCAGGTCCTGTATGTGAAAGATAAGATGTGGATTCTCCTCCTACTATTTTTGGATATTCTGTGTCGTTCAGCTGTTTTCTGAGTTGCTTCCTTGAGACGAACCAGCAGCAAAGCACCTAGGCTGTCTGGTGAGTCTGTCAGCCCTAATTCAAGTATGCAGTGTTTGAGACGGAAGCCCTACGGTGGAACTAAATTCTTCAGTGTATCTTAGTATGCTTCTTGTATTTAGCACATACGACAGGTATGTGGGTAGAGAGTGTGAGTTGGAAAGCATTGCTTGAGATGCTCTTGGATGCTGTAAATCCAAAAGATGAATAACAAATTTAGATATGAATTCTTTTTCAGTAACGTGGTTGGCTTAGTGCATTTGTAATAGGTTGTGCAGCTGTTCCTCTGTAGGTCATAATTCAATTTTGTCTTACCATGACCATGATTGATCACTTGTGATGATCCGACGACTGTTTCATAGTCTGAATGATAAGACTTTGTAATGGAAACTATTTAAAGTATCCAACTGATATGTGCTTCTTAAATATTTCTGGAACACTTGAGGGCCATGGTCTTCCAACAAGTTTAAATCTGATGTTTCAGAATTGGTGTAGGTTTCTTTTAACTTAATTACACCAAAAAGTCAGTTTGAGTTTTCTCTTCTTGCTTAGACAATCTTCATTAGAGAGTCTACATGAGAGATCTGTTACAAATGCTGTAAGGACAGAAAATGATGAGCTGAAGTCTGTGGGTTTCATACAGTCTATTTTCTATACTGTGTCTGAGTGAGGAATAAATTCTAACATGGCAAAAACTTTACTAAAAGTAAAAAAACTGGCAGCAACCTAAGTTGTCTACAAGCTCTCTGCTGTTGTCAGCAGTTCAAAGTCAGTCACAGTCAACCAGTCACAGATCCACATCCAAAGACCTTGACTATGTTTGGTTGCCCTAGGAAACCAGCTGAAAATGAAACAAAACAGACCAACTCTAGCTCCTGCCAAAAAAGACTCTCAAAACCCCTGTATCTTTTCTTTCTTGGGGCCTGAGAGAAAGTCTGAAATGTGCATAAAAGTTAAATTAAAAAAAAAATGCAGAGTAGAATATCCTGAACTGTTGTGAATATGTATTTCAAATCACAGTTAAAAAAGCACAAACTGGTGTAAAACAGAGCCAAATTATATTCTTTACAAGAGATCTGTGTGAAAAACACACAGCAACTACAAATGTGCTGAAGTAAAGAAATGCTCATTCATGCTGTAGACTGCCAGAGTATCCAGCAAGTTACAAAAGCCCACTCATACTGAGCACCCTACTTTCTCAAGAAAAAAATGCTTAGTAAAATTGTGAGTTCTCTTTGCTGCCCTTGAAGTGACAACTTTTGCCTTTCTCTCAAGGCTTCCCTTTGCTTCAAAGAAAACTGTTTCTTAAATGAAAATCCTTCTGTAATCAAGGCAGTTGCAGTTCTCAGACAAGCTGGCAGGTCAAATTAAAGCTCATGTGAATTCACTGCTGCCTTTCCTTGCTAGATTTGAACTCACATGACTTGAAGCAGAGAACCCATGCTTATTTTTTATTAAGACACAGCTGCAATAAATGGCACAAGTTGTTGCCAGCCAAATGAAAATGAAGTAAACAAGTATGAATGTGAGGTTCATAGTAATAAACTTAAATAAAAGTGTTTGTTTGTCTCTCACTTTTGTTTAGAGATATGTGAAAGCACAAATCATGAAAGGACACTCATTTCTCTAATGCACAATTAATATTAAAAGCAGTAGAAGATTGAAACCAATGCTTTGCCCTCAGTTACATTGTGTTAGATGAGGAGCATGGAGGAATTGGGCTGGTGACCCAGAGAAATGTAACTTGGAATCTATCTCCAGGCAACTTGTCTGGGGTCATACAGTCAGTGCCTTCATCTATGAGATCTGTTTTCTTTCATTACTAGTCTTGGAGGCACAGGCGGTTGCACAGTCTTAGAGGCAGCTGTACTTGTTTATTCATCAGAAGAGAAAAACTTCATCTTGATCCCTTGCTACACTGAAATCTGCCTCTTTGGTAATTGACGGAATGGGAATCTAATGAAAAATCATAGAATTATAGAATAGTTTGGGTTGGAATGGATCTTAAAGACTGTAACTACTGTCACTGGATCTAGGTGATCTTTAAGGTCTCTTACAACCCAAATTCTATGATCTGGCCTTGGACAGTGACATATTCCAGCAGACCAGGTTGCTTAATGTCCCATCCAACCTGGTCTTGCACCATAGGTGTGTCAGCCACCACTTCTCTGGGCAACCTCATGGTGAAGAATTTCTTTCTTCCAGTACTTGTCTTGTCTCTACGTGCACTTGTAAGAAGTACCTCTCCAGCTTTCTTGTAGGTCCCTTTAGGTACTGAAAAGCTACTAGAAGGTCTCCCCAGAGCCTTCTCTTTTCCATACTGTACCACCTCAAAATGTCACTCCTTGTTTTCCAGCAAAACAGTACTGAGATAGCATCCTTCTGAAAATACACCACAAAATGATTCTGAGTGCAGCCTGCCGTCTAGTCAGAATTTCATAAGGATGTATAGAGACCTGGTAATTCAGGCTTCTCCTGCTAAATGCATAAAGGATGTGTAATAAATTGATCTGCTTGTATAGCAATATTTCTGATGTAGCTACTTGCTTTCAAAGTCTGGAATTCTCTATAACTGAAGATCTGCATTATATGCAAATTCTAGTATCTGTAAGTGGCTGTAAAGTTCATTTTTAAATGGCATTTAAATTAAGCTAGAAGATGATTTAGAGCCTTTTACGTTTGTTATTACCTTCTTTCCCTCTCAGCTGCTGAGAAATGCTCATTTTAATTAAAATTTGTTTTTAAAATGTATCTTGTAGTCAACACATACTGAGAAGAGCCACTTACCACCCATGTACTATAAGGTTGCTGTGCTGAAGAAAGTGGGAACATTAGTTTAATTAGTAGTAAATACTGCAGTTGCTCGGTGTTTGCAGTCTACTATAATGTCCTGTTGGATTTCAGGAATGTAGAATTGCACTACCCTAGCTCTGACAGTCAGAGGCATGAAAACCACTGGTGTACTAGTAGGAGCTGTAGTGCAGCTGTGCCCATTTTTACCACACTGCAGTTCTCATTCCATAGAAGGTTGCAGAGTCTGTTTCAGTCAGGTTTTCTCTTGTGCTTTGGGTTTGTGAAACTCATCACTTTCAGCCATAGATATGGGTTGTTAGATATTTCCAGTCAAGTTTTCAGAAGCTCACAAGTAACTCAGCTTAAATCCCACTAATTTCAGTAAGACTCTTCCAAATAATTTAGGTACATCTGAAGATGTTACCAAGTGTTAAATAAGTTTTTGCTTTAAGTAAGGGTGAGTCAAAAAACAAAAAAAGAATTGACACTGAATTGAAAAAAATTAGCTGATATTAACAGGACAACTCCCAGTGATATATCTGAATTATCTTTATGGTAATAACAAACGAGGAAACAATTATTTGAGGAAATTAGTTTCATGATGCAATTGAATGCATTATTTATTTTTAATTAAAATTAATTAAATTGCTGTTATTCATTAATTTAATTAGAGTTGAAGTCAGGAAGATACAAATTCATTCATATTCAAGCTTAAATTGTCCTGTGATGTTTGATCCTATTAGTACCTTCAGAAAGAATATTGTGGGAATAAGTTAAAAGCTCTAAAATATTTGACACAGAAATTCAAAGAAATTATTATTGAAAAGTTTATTTCTTTTAAAGTATCAGTTCAGAGGATATTTCTGAAAGATACAGATTTCTTTGCTTTTTTAATTCATTTCTTTGCTCTTTTTAAATTCATGTCCTTTTTCTTGATTCTCTTTGGTGGGAATCTTGCAAATCACCAGAAGTTGCATGTTGCATCACAGGAGTCGTAAGAATTGATGAATGTAATTTAGGAAATAATTACAAAAGGTAACTTCAGCTAGCTCTTCTGTGACGTTCCTGTGTAGTCTCTGAAAAGAATTAGACTTCTCCAGGGCAAAATTAAATGTGGGATCCAGGTGTAGGTACCCAGATTACCCAGTTTAGGAAACTGCCTTTGTCACTGAATGGAAATGGAGCCCAAGGAGACTCACCACCCAAGGCCATTTTTGGTCTTTGTGATTATTTCCCTCTTTCTTAGCGTAGTATTAGTGGTTTCCACACTAATACATCCTATCAGTACTGCACGTAAACATTATTGCAAGTCACTTGTATAAAGTCTTTTGGATGGTAACCTTTGCTTTTGAATTAGAGGATGCATTTTTGTATAAATTTTACTTCAGATATAATTCCACAGACATCTGTGGTCTTACCACAGGAGTAAATGTTGTTCCTGGATTTTCATTGTTATTGAATCTACTATCATTTTTAAGAAGAAAAGAAATGTTTGGGGTTTATTATCTTTCAGGAGTACATATGGCCCAGCAAATCCACTCTTGAAAATTTTGTATCTAAGCCACAGAAGTGTTATTATGAGGCTACTGGATTTCTGCTTACTAATTACGGTAACTTTCTCTGTACAGATACACTTAATTCCCTGTTGAACCTAATGTTGCTTTCATTGTCCACTGAGAGAATGCTTGAGCTGTAAACCAAAACCTTACAGTGACAATGACATAATCCTGTTCTAAAATATACTAGTGTAACTTTGCTACTGCTAGCTGTCAGGTTTGCCACACATGCATTGTGTATTGCCATTGCTGTTAGTTAAAAAGATACTTATATACATTAGAGGAAAGGATACCCCCTGAAGTCCCATTGATACAAGATCTCAAAATACAAGTGCTTTTGTGAGGGACAAATGAGCATCTCAGTTACATTTGTATTCAGGCAAATGGCAAAACTTCATGACTGTGCTAAATGCTCTTTTTTTTTGTATTATACTGTCCTTCAGTTGCTGTATTATACCACTTCTCAGGTGGAAATCAAGTCTCTGAGCCATCCTTGTGAAATGAAAGGCTGCTTACAGAGCAAGGCTTCAGTCCTGTAGGTGACAGCAGGCTGTGAGAAATGAGGCTTGGGAAAGAGCAGGGCACTGCTTGGTGGGAACTAAGAGCCTGCACATTTGTTGCTGTCAGTGACAGGATTGAGATATTAGGCTGCTCTTGATTTGAATCATGAGACCACTTGTAGGGTACATTTGTTCTCCATGTGAGATAGAGGAAGAATTGGGTCCTTTGTAAGAGACCGAGAGAAAATTTGTAATACAGAAGAACCTGGAAATTGCTTGCTGCTTGATGTAGGTGCAGTTTTGGGGTATCCTCTCTGCTGAAGAAGGTGGCTGTGCTAAAGGCATAGCTTTGCTTGTAGAGTCTAGTTGCATTCTATTTGTTTTGCAATGTCGAATATTCCTGCTGAAGTCAGTGGTATAGATTAGCAGGAAACAGGTAAACTGAGCCTCGAGTTAAAATCAAGTAAAAAAATCTGACTGCATAAGAATATTTCAAAACCACTCAGTAGATACAGGTATACATATTGTGGTTAGAAATGAGTAACACTTTGTTTTCAAAACTGGTTTTTAAAATTTTGAGCATAGTGCACATTATCTTACTGGAAAATGCTCAACAGTAGAATCAGAAATGGGGAGGAATTGAGGAGAACATTTAGAGGCATTTATCTCTTTAACAGGATTTGTAGCGCCAGGCATCTTGTCTTTATTTAATGTAGGAATTGCATTTACAAGGGTACTTATTTAGAAAGTCTTCTTAAATATGCTTATATAAATTTGACCATCTCTTTTGGGAGTTAGTTTAACAGAATTCTGGTTGAGACGAGAGAGAGACATTTAAGAGTCTGAGACTATTCACTCATTTTTGAGTGTGAGGGAGCCCTGGCACAGGCTGCCCAGGGAGGGTGTGGAGGCTCCTCCTCTGGAGATTTTCAGGACCCACCTGGACACATTCCTGTGTGACCTGATCTAGGTGGACTTGCTTCTGCAGGGGGTTTGGATTAGATGATCTCTAAAAGTCCCTTTAAACCCTACCATTCTGTGATTTTGTTGGGGTTTTTTGGTACGTGAAAAGAAGCATGAATAAAGCATAAATGATTATATATATCCATACATGATTATGGATAGCTAAGTGGACTTTGAAATAGAATATCTGTCCTGGACAAGTGCCCCTTACATTGCCTAACAAATAATTTGATACTTTTATAAATGCTATTGTAGCTATGCTTCCTCTGTGTGCTTTCATTGTCTCTCTTTAACAAGGTCTTGCAGTGGACATTGGAATTCTTTATATTCAAGGTTCATTATTTGCTGGGTAGAGACATATTGTCCTGGTCCTGTAAAACAACATTTTTATAGCAGTTGGACAGGGACCATTCATTCCAGAGCTCAGGAGAAAACTATGATACTGTGTTTTTGTGTAGTTAAAGTATGCAGATAATACGTAATTTCCTGGTAGTTCTGTGACATTTTTGATGGTTGTACAGAAAAAAACCAACAAAAACTCTCCCTCCTATTGAATTTTTGAGAAAATAAAATACTTCCACAGTAAGTTGGAGAATCCAGTCTGAATTATAGCACTCCAGTACTGCCAGTTTTACATCAATTTTCTGGAATTACAGACTTAAATATTTTACTTTTATAGAGCTGATATGTAACCAGTCAAGTGAATTATCAAGAGTAGTAAAGGTAAAAACTTTTCCATTTCTGAAGGTGTAAAGATGTCTCTGTTCATTTTATGGGAGTCATTTTTTCTAAATTAGTTGTTTTCAGTTGTTAGTATCTAGTAAGAGGATTTCTTATGTCATGGTACCTAGGTGCTCTTTATGAAGATGATCTCCTCTGATCAAACGTTTCCACTTCAAAAGGTCATAGCTAATGTCTCCCATTGTATTGAAAATGTTAACTTGAGAAAGACACTTCCTACTTTTCCCAATGGATGTGTTTTAAGATCTGAAAAAGGTGACTTTCTTTTAAACAGGTTGTCTATTATAAGATTTTATTTCACTTTTTGTGTGTTTATTACATGTGCTGTGGATACCTACATATAATGTAAACCTGATCTTTTGAGCTCTCAAAAATTGCTTTACGTTATAGTTTATTCCTCTATGCCCCTCATTCTCATCTACATATCTTTTGATTTCCAGATGTCTTCACAGAATGTATTAAGGATCCAGTGTTAGCTTTTAATGTTGTGGTACAGTCTTACCATGCTTATTTCCAGCTTAAAACCTTAGTCACGTTTCCCTTATCAAATTCCTTGGTTTTCACAGAGCTGATAGCTAACTGAAATAACTGCAGAAGTTAATATCTTGTGTATCTCTTTAAAGACAGTACAATGCAGCACTCCACGCACTGTCTTCTGCATGAGAGCAGCCCAGATAAACCCCAAACTATGGGAATTAGATCAGTAAAATTACATCAGTATAGGAGAATACTGTGGTGACATAGAAGTGACATAATGACTGTTCCCTGTTTTTTCTCCCAGTTGCTCATTGTGGGATATCACCAGGGCTTCCTTGTGCTCTTGGCATTTCCAGTTGGTTCAGTAGCTTCCAAGCGTCTTATATCCCATGGAAAACTGAGGTGCTTTGGCACAGACAGCTACATTTTGGATGAATGGAACAATACCCACGGAATCTATGCTTTCTTTTTTGTGGCAAACTTTCAGTCCTTGGGTTTCAGGTCAGTGTTAGGAGTAGAGGCTGTTCTGGAGCTTGGCATGCTACTTAGGCTTAATTTTCTTAATTGTCTGCATAGTCCCTGTAAAATATGCCTTGTAAATTTTTTGTCAACTTTTCTATCCTTTTTTCCCATGTTTTTTTTTTTTTTAAATATGTCTTGAACAGTTTACATCTTTACTGCTGCTACAGGTAAATTCAAGGAACAGTCAATCTTCAGACAGAATTTGAGTAGGACCTGCTATTTACTTTGCTGGTCATCTACCAAGTTTCAGTGGAGCCTTAAATGAGTGATTTGACTTTAAGCGGTGACATTTCTGTATCTCAGTGAAATTCTTTGGAAAATTGTTTGACTCCATGATTTTTAAAACAGTATTTATTTGAAATTTATAAATAGTTGTATGTCTTCTGAAAAATTAAGCAGAGGTTTTGAACAGGTATTTTTTGCAAATTATTGTGAAATTTAAGAAACTGCCGTCCTCAACTACTTAGCTGTCACTTCCTCAGCTGAGAATGTGGTAGCTGCACTGGTGAGCTCTGAGGATGTTTCAGTGTAACTTAAAAGACTGGAAAGAGATGTCCTTAACAAGGATTCCACTGTTTGTGTCGTGTTCTGGTTTAAATCTAGATTATATTAAATGCAAAGAGTTTAATCCTCAGACAAAGAAACTTCTTGATACCAACCATTTCAGATGCAAGGACAAGCATGAGATTTTCAAAGTACAAACTGAAAGCCCAAAATGTCTTCATGTGTTTTACAAATCCTTTAGGAACATGATCCATCAAAAATCCATGACAATGGTGTTGATAGCTTAGGAAAAGTATAATAGTTATTTTTGACAGTCTGCTCCAAAAGCATCACAAGTCCATGTTTCCCACAACATGACTCTAAAAACAATGGATTTATCCTTGAGTGCAAAGAAACTTAGAACCAGATGATTTGTCTTTGTCCGTACAACTGGAGATTTTCCAGTGTAATGCCAAAAGAGGCAAATGTGTCTGTACACGTTGAGGGGGGTTCATACTGGCTTTCAATGAAAACATAAGTTACGCTTCATTAAGCTGATATAATTTGCATCTTGAGGGACAGAAGGACAAAGCCTTAGCAGGAAACACAGCTAACAAGAGATTTTAAAGTAATGCAAGGAAAAGCCATTTTATCTCTTTCTTCTCTTTTCTCTTGGTTGTTCTCCTGGCACATTTGGGCTGTGTGATAGAAAGCTCATTTACATCACTTCAGGGATGTGTGAATTCAATTGAGTGATAGTTCAAACAGACACACACCCCCTCTTTATTCCAAATCTTGTTTAGTTATTTACATTTTTTTGCATATAAACTGAATGCAGTTTGTCCAGATATTGCACAAATATCTGAGTTGGTTGAATCTAAACCACATGAAGAGGAAACAGCAATCTGAAAAGCCTTCTCATATTACTTTGATGGTCACTCCCCCTGGTATCCAAGTCTAAATTGCAGATTAATTGTAATAAATTATCACTATATTTCATCATCTGTGATTACTGAAGGGATACTTTCATGGCTCCAGTAGAGAGAAGGATTTCACCTAGTCCAGTCTTCTTTTAATTTCTCCAAATTTAATGGCCATCATTGCAGCTGAATGAATATTTCACGAGTTTACTTCACACTGAGTACAAACAATCACACTCATTATGGCTGTAACATTTGTAGTTTTTTTCCCTGTTGATGGAAGGTTATTATGTCATTGTATTCAGGCATTTGCAGATTCTGGTTTTTGTGCATTCGTTTCTTGCCTGCTGGATAATTGTTCATGCCTGCATAGTGCAGCAAGCTACCTAGTTAATGCTGTGAAAAGTGATGGCATATTAGTATAATGGATGGAGTTAGGGTAAAGAGAGTGGCATTTGATTGCTCAATACAAATTGCACAAGTTTCGAATACTTAGCAGTTGTACTACAGTGTCTCTGGTATACAACCTGTGAGCCTGAACCCATCTTTGTAGTGTTTACAGGTTCTGTATTTTCATTAAACGTATATCATACTGCTTCAGTTAGGTTTTTTCCATTGTTAATGCTTCATAGCAGGAATGTATTTACCAAGCTAATATCAGAGTCAAAACTGCTATAAGCAAGGTCACAGGAACTCAGAAATGTATTATTTTATTAGTCTAGTTACATGCAGTTCAGTTCTGTGAGCTGTAACTATGCTGAGAGGGGAGGATTACAAATTAGCTCTTTCAGGATCTCTTTTGTGGATAACACAAACAGTTTCAATGTGAAATGAAAAATCAGCAGGCACGTACTCCCTTGTCCTGCTCCGAAGTTCTGCATTTTTAGAACTAAGGAAAAACAATGATTAAGTATTCTAAAATTATAAAAATGAATGCTCAGTAACTACCAATCAGAGGTTCTGTTAAGGTTCTTTTCCGCCATCCTTCTACTGCTGCAGATGTAATGGTGCAGCCATCCTTTTCCAAATCTTTTCATTGTGGACTTACCAATTTCCAAGTCTTATCATTTGTCTCCAGCAGTGAGAGATGAGAGGCGTGAATGTTCAATAGGAATTTTCTGCCTTTTTTTTCCCCATTCACAGATTATTTATGTAAGTAGAAGATATAATGAGGATACTAAATTAAGTGTGTCTATGTTTATATACATAAAATTGGTTTGTTACCTATTTGCCAGCATTTTGGCTCAGCTGCAACGGCGAGTATCATAATCGCTTTAAAAGTGATTGGACAATTTAACCTGAAATTTAACTCTGGATATGGCAGAGAGAGATAAGCCTGTGAATATGAGCATGAAACATTAATCTTGCAGTTCTCCAGCAGATCTCAGTAAAACTGGCACATTATGTTTATTCTTTGGCTTTGAGGAAACTTAAAGTCTTAGGCTTCCAGTGTCACCTATGCACACAAGTTATCTTTGACTTTTAGGCCCTTTTGCTTGTTCTAAAAGGAACTGGGGTTTCATGAAAACAGAGGTGTTTCTGCAGTACACAACAATGACTTCTGTTTGACAACTAGCTCTTTCTGCCCCAAATCGAACCTGAAAGAAGTGTTTCTATCCAGTCCCACAGTGGCTTGCAGTGTTGAAGCAACGTAAATGTGCAAAACAAAGTTGCCATTTTAAATAAATGATCTATCTTAACTTGATATGAAGCTGTTCTAGTCAACACTTCCTACACTACTGTCATTTTCAATTTTTGTCTCTATTGGGATGCTTCATCAAAGAGATCAGTTGAACCTCAGTGGAGGAACAAAGTGACTAACATGAAAGCAATCGGTTCTAAGGCCTTCTCCACCTATTTTCACATCCATAACAGTAGCAACTTTCTTTCAGCTGGTGTTTTGGATTGCTTTAGGGCAACTATATATTGGTTTTGAGTAAATTCAGCTGCAATTTGTGTTTTTAGTGAACATCCTACTTCCTGATGTTGATCTATTCTTTAAAATGATCCTGGTATAAAGAAGTGGCTTCAAGTAGACATGCTTTCTGGCATGAAAACCAATTCAAAATATTAATCAAAGCACAAATGGAAAAAATACATGGTACAAATGTGTTACTTTTTTAGTCAGTTATATCTGTCAGGTTTTGATCTCCATAACACCTATATATTGCTTACCACACACATATGAACTCTCCATTTTTAACTAGCTGGTAAGCTGCTAAGCAGTTTTTTGTAATAGCCAGCATTTTTAAGTGGTTCAATTGACATTATTATCAGACTGTAGTTGAACCCCCACTTTAGCAGCAGATAGTAGTATTTTCTTAAACACTTGACTTCCAAGTTTAGATCAAAGTTACCCTTTAATCGTCAAAAAGTCTTTCTATTTTGTCTTATAATTATATAACTATATATTATAGTACTTGTAATGCTTTTATAATATTGATAAACTCTAATGGAAATACTCTACAGTAGGTGATGTGTGTACACTGCCAGACTAGACAAGATATTCTTATTCTTCTTATTCTTCTTCTGTGCTATTCTGTCATCTTCATTTATTCCTAGTCAATTACAGCGCAGTGATGTCAAGCAATGTATCTCTCATTTTTATGTCATATCCCAGTAGATCTCAGGACAGAATCCTGTTCCTAACATTGAAAACACTAGCTTTTGCAGGAGCCAGATTCTGAGTTAGAGCTTATGCTTTAAAAGAGAATGCTGCTTCAAAATTTCTTGATGGTCTGAATGCCAGAGTATCTGCTCTGTGGGGAAGACTGATCACCTGCATGTTTGGTTCTTAGGATTAGTCAAAGCTAAGAGATCAAGAACATGCTTTTCATGCTGTGTCTGTTTTTAGCTTGTCTCCGTGCAATGGTAGACTTGCTATTCAAAAGCCGCCATTTGATAATGTTCCCTGAATCATTCTTCTCTTTATTAAGACTCTGTATGATTATCAAGTTTCTATTACTGACTGTCAACTCAATGGATTTTATCAATCAGGACTACACAAATATATATCAAAATATAAGTATGCATTAAAATTTTACAGGTACTTCAAGTGCTAAATAGAGGGGAAACTGGAGTTTTATTTGCTGGTGATGATTGTGAGGTATTTTGCTTTCTTGTTTCATATTCTGTGTACTGTTTATATTTTAAATTCTGTAAACGTAATTTTTTTCCACTTTGAAAGAGCTTTACAAGTTTCAGAAAAATGTTTAATTTGGATTTTGTTTGCTCACAGAAGAAGGATAACTTAGCACTTAGTAATGCAAGTCTCAGACATCTGTTAAAATGTTGCTAAAAACTGCCTGGAGATTTTCTGCTAAACATTTACTTTAACTATTTATTCACTTCTTAAGCAAAGAAATTAAAGGAATAAGGATTGCAGACATCTAAAGATGTATGCCAGTCATCAATTCTAAGAATAGTAAAGAAAACAATACCCATTTACAGAAGCATATTTCCTCTTTGACTGTCATCAGTGTGTTCCAAAATCTTTTTTTATCTCTGTTACGTTTAGTCAGTGGTCATTACTGATTTGTACATGTTTCCTGAAGCTTAAAGGTAGCTTCCTGAAGCTAAGGTAGCTTGGCTGCTAGTAATGTGGCAAATGCCCATTGGCATGGAGTACGGGAACTCACTCTTGAAGCAAATGAGTTGCTCATTAACATATTGTGGATATTAATGGCTTAGATTTCCTGACTGCATGTTTGTCTTTATTCAGTTACTTGATATGCTGGGATCTGAGTCTATCCAGATTTCCAGTAGGTCTAAAAACCTTAGCAGTGTCATTCCATCTTCTGCTTAAATACAGAGTCTCATTCCCGTAAGAGCAATCATATGTCGCCTTTTCAGTGTACTTGGTAGAGCAGTCAGTCTTTTTTCAAATACAAAATGCATGTAGAAGAAAGCACTGTCGTTTTCTTCCTGCTGACTTTCTGAAATCTCATGTTGGGAAAATCACTTCACATGAATTTCATATGAACAGAAAGCCTTCAATAATGACTGGTACTTCTCAGTGTATTGCAGCCAGTGCAGCTGTTGAAAATGTCATTATGAATGGCACAAATAGGGTAGAATCTTGAACAAGATTATGCACCATCTGACTTGGATATTAGTTGAAAAGGAAAAAAAAAAAAAAACAACAAACCAACAATAGGATGTTTGAAGAACAGACAACCTGTGGGATGTAATCGCATAAAATCAAACAAAAATAGGACAGAATTATCACTGGTTCTTGAAATCACCAGTCCTTTAGTTAGAATACTAACCAGAAATCAATGGATTTTACAGACTCTGTGATCGAATTTCACATATCCATGAAGAGAATTTTGAATAATCATGCCAACCTTAATCTTCCTGCATTGAGGTGTTAGTGTAATTCTTTGACAGCATATGTTGAGAGGTTGAAATGTCCCTAATGCTTTCCAAGTCAAATTTTTATTATTATTACTGACTAGACTCACCTTCTGTGTCCAGTTTTTGTCTACTGGAGCACAGAAAACAGACATGTCTGTAACTGAACAAATCATGCTTATTTTTTATGCAGGGAATAAATCACAAGATAGCGGGATTGCAGAGATGGAGGAACTTCCAGTCCCACACAACATCAAAATAAGTAACATCACATGTGATTCCTTCAAGATTTCTTGGGACATGGATTCTAAATCCAAGGATCGTATAACTCATTACTTCATCGATCTCAACAAGAAGGAAAACAAGAACTCCAATAAATTTAAACACAAGGTAATTTTCATTTACTAATTAAGGTGGGAATACTCAATTTTAAATAGATGAATTTCAGTGTTTTATTAGCCTATCTATGCTAGACTGTGGGAAAGAGGTATTTGACATCCAGATAAGGTGAGTTTTGATTAATCTGATAGACTTTTTGTTTTAACTCAGAATACCTTCTCCATCTCTAGCCTATGTGCATGTACATGCAACTACATTTGTTTCATACAGAACTGAACATTATCGTTTCTGTTTTATTTGTAAACAGTTTTGGAACCTGTACAATGTATTACAAGAGAGACATTTTTATTCTTGACTAGTTCTTAATCTTTATTTAAACAATTTATGTATTCTATGCCTGTTCTTGTTCAGTGACAGACTCATGAGAGCAACACATGTCATTTCAACAGAAGAGTCACAAATTCTAATGCACTTCTAGGAAGGCTTCCAGCAATTTTGGTTTGCAGCATTCAGCACTGTGACCTGAATATTCATCTGGCCTCTTTCCTCAAGCCACTGACGGATGGATGTGCTGAATGCATTGCAGAATCTGTACTTATCAAATCCAGCAAAATTTGCAATATTTGAAATAATGAGATGTCTAGTAAAACATGGAATGAGATAAATCATAAACAACACAATATCTGCAAATTCAAAACCAATGTTGACAATATATCTAAAAGAGGTTTTCCAAGGCACAAAGAGCTATCCAAACAAATAAGTCAGTTTAAAGTGTCTATCAACACCTAAATTACGATTGGTTTATAAGCCAGGGGGATAAACAGGAAATATTTCCACCAATTTCTCTCAGTCTTTTTTTTGAGATAATATTTTTCCTGGTAGTATCAGGTGTATAATTTTCATGTTCCCTTATTTGGATTTTTTTTCAATAATGTGGTTGGAAGTAACATTTGCATTAAGTGTAATGAAAAATCACTACTGCTTGAAATCAAGAATTGTACATGTTTGGCCAAGACGTTGCAGTTGCTGTGAACCAGTGTGCATAGCACTACTGAATTGAATGTTGCCTTAGACATTTATTATGACTCATTTTTTAATTGTAATAGCAAATAAAGTAGAGAAGGTTCAGGTTTTTTATTACTGCTACAACTTTTGGACTGACAGCATTTGAGTCAGAATTCCTGTTTTATACACGGGAATAAATATACCTTCCTATAATATAAATGCTTACTAGGATGGATTCTTTTCATTTCTTTCATTTTATTAATCTACTTTTTTTTTCATTTGTGTACAAACTGGTATAAAATTGTAAATTTGTTATTGTAAAAGATAAAGCCACCCTAGCAGATCAAACACTAGACAGACTTCAGAATCTGTATCACAGTGATGAGACTTGTGTTAAATTGAGAGGGGAAACAAACGAATCTGGGTAGTACAATAAAGATAAAGCATTAGATTGATGTTGTTCTTCTCAGCAATTTCCTAGCTTTGTATTGTGATAAAGTGTTCAGTAAAAGGAGAGAGGTAATTGGTTCTGTAAGAACAAGAGACTAAAGTCTATCAATTGAAATGATTAATAAGTTGGATGTCTTGTAAGAATTAACTTAAAATTCCTTGGCAATAATTGTGTAAGGCATTTTGGGGTTGTTTCTTTTTGTTTTGTTTGGTTGGTTCTTTGGCTTTTTTTTTTGCCCTGGCCAGAATGATGGAGATCCAGACAGCAGACAGGGTGGGTAAGAGAACAGCACAGAGTAAATACTTTTAACAACTGTTTATCCCATAGTACATGTGTGTTTGCTTTCATGCATCTTTAGTGCCAAGTAATTTTTAACACGCTTTCTAGAAGGAGCTTTTGTCGAGATCTGTTCTAACCCTAGTATGGTTAGAGACAAGAATCCTTCTTATCTGTAAAGTTAACTGTGAGTTTCACAGCTGCAGCTCCACAGCAGAGCTGCTGGGTAGGGATCTAGTAGCCTGGCAGATGCAGGGCTTGAGTCCTCCTAGAATCCAGAGGGAACTGAATCAGGTCCCAGCCATCCATTGCCTTCATAACAAAGCTGTTGTATAAAGGGTGAGGATATCACTGTCCCTTCTCCTAGCATAAGAGCATTGGGATTTAGTCTCAAGAGTCATCCAGCAGTCAAGCGGTGGAAAGAAATGGACATCTTCAGGGGAAAAAATCATCCTTACTTATCTTACAGTTCAGGTAAATTACTGCCAAAGTTTCTCACAGGTGATAAATGCAGATGACCAGCTTAAACTAGTTTTTTACTTGTAGGAACTTAGTATTAAGCTTCAGTTTGCTGGTGTGGCTGTAAGCAAGGAATTTGGGATAGATTTAACCTGATAGATGCTATACCTCAGGAAAGGAGGCTGGTGCCAGCGGGAAGGGAGGCTGACGCTGGCAGGAAGGCTTTGGATTCTTTGACAATGGATCCTTCCTTGGGGACAACAGCTTGATAGGATTCATCTCTCACATAAGGACACTGGAATATTTGGGAGTAGGCTAGCAAACTTAATAAAGAGGGCTTTAAACTAAGGGACTTGGAGGATGAGGGGAGATACAAAATTGAACAAGCTGTCCCCTCTAGCTG
>WBNH01008486.1:0-11098 GCA_013401255.1 Urocolius indicus | reverse complement strand
TACTCTCCCTGAGCAGCCTGTGCAGAGCTCCCTCACGTCAACAGTGAAATAGTTTTTCCTTGTGTTTAAATGGAACTTTTTGTGTTCTAGTTTCATCCCATATCAGGTCACACAGGGACAGGTCCAGGTGGGTCTTGATGACCTCCAAGGAAGGAGATTCCACAGCCTCTCTGGGCAGCCATCGTACTTACAGCTCAAACTGAGCATCTACAAAGTTCTTGACTGTACTGGATGACAGCTCCTCGTGTAGCTGTGAAACTTCCATGTATTCAGGAGAGCAGCTGATTTAAGTGACAATTCGTTTTACTTTATACCACACAGTCACCACAGCAAGGACTGAACTTCAGTTTACCTTACTATATATGCTCAAAAGAACTGTTTACAAATTCCAAACGATTCACAGATTTGCCTGCAAAACCACCAAAACATGGTGATTGTGTACAAATCAAGGTGATGCACCAAGAATACAAGGTTGAGTTTTTACAGTTGAAATGTGTTTGGTATGTGTTTAGTATATTTTGCTTCACACTAGCCCTCACTAGACAGATTAAAAAATAAGTCATTTCAAAATGAGCATTTTAATAATGATCATCTATAAATGTATTTAACAGTCAACTATTAATTACCAAATGCATTTGTTGGCTGTAAGACTTTTGTATTTCAAAATACAAAAGTTGTGTTGGTATTTCATCTCACACAAAAAAACAACACTATCTTCACACTGATGTAAAGCTACAGTTAGAGAGGAAGGTCTTATGGGAAGTGAAACAANCAGAATCTATTCAGGAGTAGCTTGAAGTACATCAGCATACAAATCCTGTTTATCCTTCTCAGAACTTAATTTACACTGACTCATTATGCTTTAAATGACAAAACAGTAAGAAAGACTACAACTGAGATTTCAACATGGAATGTATTTATTTGTTTCAATTTTCAGTACAGGATTAGGAAGTCATTTAAATACTTGAAAGGTTCTGGAGAAAAAAAAAAACAAACCAAAGGATTCAGCTACATAAAGAAAAACAAGCTTATCAAGTGGATGAAGGCAAAGTATGTAATGACCTTGTGATCTTATGTGTCATTATCCAGAAAGATCATATCCCTGGGTCAGTTGGTCACAAATGTGGCCTATCAAGGTGATTCTCTTCCTTTGTCTTGTGGAGTGTTTCACATAGATCAGAAGGGCATTCAGACAATACTACAATTCTATATAGATCAACCCTCTCCCTATGTTCTTTTGTTTCCTCTTCACATTAACTAACAGTATCATTATCTGTCACAGCAGATGGGATAATGGAAACACGCAGAAGGCAGCTGAATACTGCCTGGTGTAAAAAAATAATAAAATTTGAAATTAATTGAAAATTAATTTTGCTGCACAAAACCATCAGTAAAACTAAAAGAAGATGCTGCTTTTGGTGCAGAGAAAAAAAAAAGGAGGGAGGGGCAGGTAAAGAAGCGAATTACTGTGCAAATTAGAATACCTTGATTTTTGGAATGCATCTTGTGCTTGCTTCAGGCATAGTGTTATGCCAATGCAGAGAGACGGGAATCTCTCATTTGAGAACGTCCAGACACCAGTTCCTTTTCCACATTTTCCAAGTCAAATTTTATTTTCCTCATAGCTTACATTTTGCAAGTCATTTTGTTAATAAGCATTTCCATGCATTCAGTCTGAAAAATTTTCTTTCTGATGCCAGTCAAGCATATCCTGGCATAACCAAAGGAACAGACTGGGAAAAATCAGTTAATTTTACTTAAGTTCCTCACAATTAAGTTTATACATATATATATATATACTCAAACAGTTAAGCATAAATATATGTGTATACACGCACACTCTCTCAAGTATTGAGGTTCTCTGCTTACCATGTTCACTCTCAAACGGCTCTTTATATATATATATATGAACTGAGTACAAATGTGTAGGGTCAAGAGGCTCAATTGAGATCATCAGAATTACATGGTAGAGCATCTCAGCTCTATCAGTTAAGTGAATTTCTTCCCTGTATCACACAAATGATCACAGCTTTCTTGCAGTGTTACGTTTCTGGAGACTGGGAGTTCTGAAATTTTGGTTCCAATTCCATCACACCTTAAACTAGTAATCTAAACATCATAAGCAGCATCTTTAAACTCATGCATCACCATCTGTACATATCTTGCCAGCCAGCAGTCTGATGCACTTCTTTCACCTTCCAGCCAAAAATTAATGCTTCAGTGAAGAATTTGGGTAAAATGAAAACATTTTCTCGTTTGAAATCACGTGACCAAAAGTAGAGTGGGTACACAGTGGAGGCTGAGATTCCTCAATGCAGTGGATGCACACAAATGTAATGTGTTACTGAGATATCTCCACATGTATTACAGAAAGGAGTGCATTTAGAACAATAAACAGACTGGCTTGCAAGCAAAATCTAAGGTCAGCGAGGATAAAAACTTGCATACTTAATAATTCAAGTTTCCAAGAGATTTCAAACTCAGCCAATAGTGAGGAAATTATTTTATAGTGTAAGTAAACTTTGTCAATTCATAGAGCAAGGCTTCATTTTTAAATCATGTTGAATCAGCAATAAGACATCAAGCTACTCAGATTTCAGATTCCTAATGAAGATATAATAAATAATCAAGTTTAATTTGTTGAAATAATGGCCAGCATGGTGAAACAATGTTCACAGAAGTGAGCAAGACGCATCTCAAAACTGTATGAAATTAGTAACTCCCACCCACAAAAAACTCCCAAAACAAACTATTTAATAAGGGAACTGTTACAAGCTATGAAACTTGACAGAGGAGATTAAGACAAAGCTCAGTGTCTGAATCACTATGATGTTCCAGTATACTAAAAACAGTAGCTATTTCACCAGCACGTAGTATTAAGATGATGCATTATGTAACCGAAACAAATTTTTGTACAATCTATTAGAAGGTACAGACCTTGTGCATCTTGTTACAACTAAAATTAACAGGATGTCTGAGGCTCAGGTCTCAATACTCAAGCTAAGTTACACTGCCACTAAAAAGCTCAAGACACTTCCCTTATGCTATCCTTAACTGTATATGCCTCCAGGTAAAGTCCTGGACAATTTTGCATAATATCTTCAGATTGCACTACCTGGATAAACAAATTCTCCAAGAATTTCTAATGGAAATTTGGTCAGAGGAACAAAATTCCAAAAAAAATTCATACTTAAAAAGAAAAAAGAAAAAGAAACCAAGAGAGGAGTGGTATAAGCCCTAATGAATAGTACATTCTTTGAGTATTACACAATACATGAATGCTCTTTACAGAATGCACAGAAACCATTTATCTTAAACCAAGATAGAGAATGCATTAACTAGGAATTTATGGGTCGCCAGTTTAGATGGATTTCCCACCAGCTTCTTAAAAAGTCAGTAAATGCAGACACTAATCAGTTTTCAAACCAGGACATAAAATGTCTCAGATTACATAAAAGTATACTCCAACTTCTCCAGAACAGAAGTCAAAGCTAAGGCCTCACAATTCCAGTTATGAGAAACAGGATCTGCTCTTTACTATGCTACCACCTGAAGCCACTTACTCATTGTTTTAAAGAGGGAATGTTACAAAAAGGTGGTTGCAATGCAGTTCTTTGTCATACATACCCAAGTACTGACAGATTGCTTAGAAGTGTTAAGAGTTATAACAGAGACTGTTAAAGAAAATGCAACATATAAACAAAATGCAACAAACTACAATGAAGCTTCTTCTAAGTCCTCACACCTAGTGAAGTTCACTACACAAATTAAACATCATAACATACAAATTAACAAACCACATGATTAAGAAAATCTGTTCACTTTATATTAAACATCTCTAATGTGATCGCAGAACATTTACGTCCTCCGTTGAAAAGAAGAACTCTTCCCTTTGTAGAACGGGCAAAGGTTCTCATCCCGAACGCCTCTGTGCAAAATGACCGCTTATTTCAGTAGGTTCTGCAGCATAGCTGTAGCATAGGTAGGACGTGCTTGTCGGCTTGCAATTGCATTTTGAAGGTACTGGATACCACCACATCGCTCCCAAATTTCTTCAAACTGTCTCGGCAAAATTTCAGCACCTCGCTTTCGAGTTAAGCCAGTCTCCTCAAGATTAAGCTCACACATATCCATATCATCCTTACCTGAAAGGGTAAAGCAAAATGGAAACATCTTTCATAAAGGTTTTAATGTCCTTCAAGGGCCCCACTAACACAGATTAAAGCTTTCTTCATTAAATTTCCTCTCGCAAGCTCTAGTTTATTAATACACTTGAAACGTGACGGGAAAATCAGTCCTCAGACATAGACTTCACAGAATTGTAGAATCGTTACAATTGGAAAAGATATCAGGAGATTGGAGCATCCCTTTTTTCGATAGTATCTAGCAACATTTAAACATAGGAAAAAAAAAATATTTCACAGTGAGGGATCCCTGGCACAGGCTGCCCAGGGAGGGTTTGGAGTCTCCTTCCTTGAGATCTTCAAGTCCCGTCTGGATTCCTGTGCGACCTGATCTAGGTGGACCTGCTTTGGAAGGGGGGTTGGACTACATGGTCTCTAAAGCTGCCTTCCAACCCCCTTCCATTCTGTGATTCTATGATCAAGTCCAAACACCAACCTCCCACTACCAGGCCCATCACTAAACTAAACCATACTCCTCAGCAGTTCTTTACTTCATCACAGAATCTTAAGGGTTGGAAGGAACCTTGAAAGATCATCTAGTCCAATAACTTTGCCAGAGCAGGACCACCCAGAATAAGTCACACAGGAACTCACCCAGCTGGGTTTTGAATGACTCCACAGCCCAACTGGGCAGCAAATTGCTTATGGCCTTTCCCTCAGTCCCTAAATTAAATACAAAACCTCAAAATACACAGCTGTAAATACCATTTCTCCAGGGTCTTCTCCCCGTGTCCGTATCCTCCAGAGAAGGAAGACACAGTTCATTACCACACACATCTCTACTACATTTAAATCTCTACTTTAAATTGCTTCATTCAGTTTTTATTTTACATGTTAAAGATTGAAAATTCTCCTCCCATACTAGGCATCACCGATTTGCTAAAAGAATCTGTTTGCTATTAGCACCGTACTATGGAAAGGCGATAGATCAATTGATAAATGATGATGTTTTATCTTCACGCTGTCTCCAGTTCAGTGAACAACCTGAGGACAATGAATTGTGACCAGTTAGATTTCCCAATGATATTCTTTAACATTTGGCCGCCATCAACAGCAGCCCCAAGTCAACAAATGCTGCCTAGACAAGAACTGCTGGTGGAAAAAAAGAACATACAACTTGGGAAACTTGTACCATCAGCCTCTTCTTCCAAAGTGAGTTACCAATTCTGAACCTTTTCAACGTTTGGATTTTATTCTCAATACCAACCCGCTACAAGGAGAATGGGTGCCTTGTCAGGATGAAGCTCCATTTGCCGAGCAATCCAGGGGCCATCAAAATGTGCATACCACCAACCCTTCTTCTTGTTCTGGGGGTCTTTGTACTGGTCTGCTGGACGGATGAAGGGAATGCGGAAGTAACGCTGTTGCCTGTTTACTTCAATCTCTTGCTGTCTTGCTGGTAGCTGGGCTGTTGGGTTCTGTTGAGCTATGGTACAGAGAAGTGTCAAAACAACCAAACAAATAAAAACCCCAGAAAACAAGACAGACATATTATGACCTGCTTGATTAATCAGAAAAGTGAAAAAAAATCCAAACAAACTAAACAAAAAAAAAAACCAAAGATGAACCACAAAAATCAAACCCCCAAAAATCTGAGAGATTCTCTCTGAATACAAGTTCATCTGAAGTCTCATCAAACCTAATAACTATTCTCATTTCATATAATGTGACTTCTTTGAATCACTACAGCTACAACGCTGGAAAGGCTCATGCTAAACATTGTATCTATGTATGTTGCTTTACAGGTTGCTCAATGGCATCATGTAAGTTTATAGAAAGTGAGTAAAATAATACATTCTGCTTTGAACCGCTATTTAAGTTAGAACTTCCCACATATAATATCTTACCAACCAGAAACATTAATCAATATCTGCTCTAGTTCAGTACACCCCTTTGTAAAACAAAGCCACAGTGCAAAGCAGTCTTTTCATTTACAAAGATACAAAGCACGACTTGAAGATTTTTGACAGTCAACACAGAATACACTGTTAGAAATTACTACTTTGTTAATAGAAATATTAACAGCAAATACTGCTTATTACAAAGCTGCCATCAAACATAACTTTCTGCCCGGATTTCTGTGTACTAAACTCTAGCATTAGAACTATTCTTTGGCTGCTTCCTTTTTTAAAGATATTGTTTATTTCAGATCATTAGGAAACTGAACTTCTAGAGGAGACAGAGTTATAAGATATCTTTTGAAGTTTCATATGTACTTTTGTTAAACATTTCCCAAGTGTATTTTTGGACTCCGTCAGACTCACATGTTTCAGGCTTCGGAGAGCATCCTCCTTTTGAATTAAAGCAAGACTATATTAACCCATCAACTGATCGACCTTCTTAATGTTATGCATACAGTATCATAATCAGTTTTTAACAGTAAATGCTCTTAGAAGCAGGGTTCTTTGATTTTGCAACTGCCTCCTGCAAAAGTTTATTACTGATCTCGTTTTAGCGGTTTACAATACCCGTGTTACAAATAACTCTGCTTAAGAAGTTCTCAACATGTGTCTATGCCGTCTCTGACAAAGGATGTCACTATTTACAGTTTCGTGTTTCAGCATCAACAGAATAACTGAAAGTTTATTCCTTCTGTGTCTGTTGATTATTAAAGCTATTTTTTAAGTGAAAATTTAATAAAATGAAAAATTACATTCACTTCTAATCATGGATTTCTACAGTTATGAACAAGACTACCTGACTAGCAACTGCATCCTGAAATTTCTTCCACTTGGATTTAAAAACAAAATTCACATCTTCTAAATGTGAAAAGCAGATTCTTAAAAAAAAGAAATATGTATCTACTACACAAATCATGTCATTCCATGTCTATGTAAACAAAATGAAGGAAAACAACATAGTTGAATGCTACTTTTATACTCTGACGAAGCACATATTTTCCAGGGAGATATAGTTTACAGTTTTTAAGTAATTATATCTGCTGTAAATTGCCTGAAGAGCCACCACAGCAGATCGGTGCTTTGGCATTGTCAAACACTTTTTTGCACTGCAATGGTAATTGCTAAGGCTTATCTCTAACCCTATGCATACCTAAATCCAAGAGGAAATCTAGTGGACAGGAATGTTAAGCAGCCAACAGAGCCCCTACTTTTCAGTGTTGTGAAATTGTAGCTCTTTATTCAAAAATAAACCACCACCTGAATGTTAGTTTATATGCTAGGAAAACAGCTGTTACATGAAGTTGATTCCAGAGTTTTGCTACAACAAAAAGTCACATGCAGACAGTAAAAAATGTTAGAATAAGAACAGTATTCCTTGGGGGAAGTGGAACAGAAGGAGGGTTGAAAGAAAAAAAAAAAAGAGAGAAAAAAAATAGGAGATCAAGTCTTCAAATAACCTACATAAAAAGGTTATTTCGTTCTCCCTTCCCATGACTGCTCAAATGGGTAGGATGTGTAAAGGAATGTAAAGTACATTCATGAATTATTGGAGTAACATATAAGTACTACCACTTGAATACCATTGCCAAATTGTAAAATAGAAAGTTTTTGAATGATTCAATTGTATGTACATGTGTAGCAAAACACTGGATCAATGTTAGTATAGAGGTCTCAATTGTGCCTATTCTTCAAAATTAGCTTAAATAGCTATCTCCCCACTTACGTGAGTTGCTCAGAAATGGTGCAAAATCTGTGAACAAATATTACATATTGAACAAAATATAAAAGTGTTGATCTTTTAAAAGATAAGTTTCATTACCTCAACATCTTTTACCAATGCTGATGACAGACAAATGGAAATTCTAGTTACACAACACACACAGATGTTGAGCTAAGTATTTCTATTCATTTTCTGCTCACTGACACATACAAAAAAATGTATCCTTTCCTCAAGTTTCAGAGATTTCCAACTGCTTCCATTTTCATTAGGATTTCATTTTGAAATTGATTACTTTGATAGTTTGAGATGCCAGTTACAAAACCTCAGTTGTATATACGATAAGGACATGTCTCTAACAAATCTGCTTGCTAACTTTTGACATTTCTGCTAGGAAAAAATTTCCAGGCTTCTAGTAACACCAAATCTGCTTATTCCAATAATAAGAAACAAAGCGGTGTTTAGCTTCTAAACTGAAAGTATGAATTTAATTAAAGGATACCTGTAACATTATATGATATCAGTGGAAAGATAGAAAGAAGAAACGACATCATTTGAAACACACATCCACCGACACCTCAAAGACTTTCAGCTTAAATATCTAGGAAAATAGAGTTCCTTCTTACTTCCTTCTCAGATCATTTTAATATATAGATGTGACATGCTCATGTAGTATAATTACTTCTGATATTAACTAGAGCCTCTAACAGTCACTATGAGTGACTTTCTTCTCAACTGCAATGTTCTAACTTACTCAGTAACATCCAAGAGTAATACAAAAAAGCAATGAAAAACAGAAAAGAATGCTGTAAATGTCTAATTAAAAGCTATAAGATCATGAATAATCCAAGCTTTATTTGCATAAATTTAATGCTTTTCTGCTCTATCACTTCCTATCAGTAACACTGTGCATGAATATCTATTTCACTCATCTAGCTCCAAGACAGAGCTTGTGAGCTCAAATTCAAAGCAACTTACCCCTTAGCTGAAGTGCTTCAAATGCTTTTCCTGCTGTTTCAGCCACAAGCTTCCTTAAGCACTTAAATCCACATTACTAGGCATGGCCGCCAGGAACCATTCTTTGATAACATGTTTTCCAGGGGTCTAAATTTCACCTGCCATGTATCTCTACCAAAAGTCCCTGAAAAGCTGAAATTCTCAAGTAATGCTCAAGCAATGAATAACTCAGTAAATGAATCAAGGGGTAGATGTCTTTGTAGAAAGACTAACACTGACAGTAAGTAGGGCACCTGTATCCCCCGCAATCTGTCCCAGGTCAATGCTCTAATCCTAGGCTAATGGGACTTTGGGGAGAGGATCTTCTCCCTATCCTCCCTTTCCTCTGCCTCTTCCATTACCTGTGTGGCCAGGAACACAAGACTCACAGAACAAAAAGATGGTAGCAAAGATCTAACTAAATTATTATAGTCATTTGCTGTGACTCCATTCATTTATTACATTCCTTTTATAAGAGACAATCACTGGACTTGGGAGATGGGGTGGCAGGAAAAGACTAGCAATCCATTCTGCAGATATCACTCCAGAAACTGCTCATCTAATTTTCAGGTCTGGTAGTGTTAAACATGGTAACTGCTCTACTTTCTTACTGAATTTAGAAGGCAGACATTTACTCTCAATATTGCATTAATTTGATAACAAACACACGTGTGTAAAATGAACAGAATGACAGTCAACTACGAAAGCTGCAACTGTGTAAAATTTGTCATGTCATAGTTAAAAATTGAAATACCAACAGTTTTTTAAAAAGACATAATCTGAGGTCGATAAGGCTTACAGTCATGTAAATGAGGAAATTATTATTTCCATTTAAAATCATCTCCATCTATGTCTATATATACCTTACCAAAGAATAAATCATGAGGAAAAAAACCCCAACTATCACCAATATCACCAACACTTGTTTTTTGTCGACACCAAATTAATTACATAACAGAGTGTGATGCCTTCCAATCTTCTTTTTTACAGCACCAAAATAATCACATGCAATTCTCTGATGGAGCATTGGAGAATGCTCACAAATAGTGTTCCTCAGGGCTCATCATTGGGCCCAGTTCTATTAAATATGTTTATCAATGATGTGGACAAGGGGACTGAGTGCATCCTCTGTAGGTTTACAGATGACACAAAGCTGGGCAGGTGTGTTGGTCAGTTTGAAGACAAGAAGGCTCTTCACAGGGACCTGGACAGGCTGGAGTAATGGGCCAAGGCCCATCGCATGAGGTCCAATAAAGCCAGGGGTTGGGTCCTGTACTTGGGCCTCAACTGTCCCATGCAGTGATACAGTCTTGGGGCAGTGGCTGGAAAGCTGCCTAAAGGAAAAGGTCCAGGGAGCAACTGTTGGTCAACAGTGGCCTGCAGTGTGTCTAGGTGGCCAAGAAGACCAATGGCATCCTGGCTTGTGTCAGAAATAGTGTAACCACCAGGGCAGGAAAGTGATTGTCTCCCTGTACTCAGAGATGCTGAGGCTGCACCTCAAATACCAAGTTCAGTTCTGGGCCCCTCATTACAAGAAGGACATGTGTCCAGAGACAGGAAATGAAGCTAGTGAAGGATCTGGAGAACAAGTCTGATGAGGAGCAACTGAGAGTGTTTAGTCTGGAGAAGAGAAGGCTGAAGGGAGACCTTACTGCTCCCTGCAACTAGCTGAAAGGAGGCTGTAGTGAGGTGGGAGTAGGTCCTTCTCCCAAGTAACGAGTGGCAGAATATGAGGAAATGGCTTCAATTTGCACCAGGGGACATTTAGATTGGATAATAGGAAAACCATTTTTAAAGGAAAGGGAAGCTAGGAACTGAAATGAGCTGCCCAGGAAAGTGGTTGAGTCACCATCCCTGGAGGTATTTAAAAGATGTGTAACACTTCAGGACATGGCTTAGTGATGGATATTGGCAGTGCTAACAGTTCAGCTGCATTTTAGAGGTCTTCTCCAAACTGAGCAATTCTGTGATTCTTTTTTTATTCTATTTTCAGAATCTCATTCTGATCTATAATTAATCTCTCATAACACAACATTTTTAATTATAGAGGTAAGAACTAGTATAAATAGTATTAAAAACAAAGCGTTAAAATGGAAACCACAAGTTCATAAATGAAAACTATCTTCTTTAGTCTAAAGTAGCACAGCAATATGAACATTTTGCAAGAACACCACCAACTGCAACAGCAAATGAAGACCTATTTTTAACAGATGTGAGCTGCTATGAGAAAAAGCTTTAGGGAAAGCTATTCAATAGAGGTAATTGAGTCTTCTGAAGGTATTCTGCTCTATGCAAAGAAT
>WBNH01008485.1:0-40417 GCA_013401255.1 Urocolius indicus | reverse complement strand
CTATGATTCTATGAAATCATAAAGGAGACCCACCTCAACTGATCTGTTCTCTGGTTTGTACTTGGGATGTTGAATCAGAAAATAATGCAGAAAAAAAGTCATAGCTCTGAAAATCAAATGTACTTCCAAAGTATTGGAGGAAAAAATGGTGTTACTAGTGCAAAGGCAGGTATTTATACATAATTTTTTAGGAAATCAATTATTGATTCCCAAAAAGTTAGAATAGTATAAAGAAACTGATTTCATGAAAGTAACTGTATGTAAAGTCATCTTTCTCCATCTTAATTCTTGTTGGTGATGCCCCTTAGTTATCTAGCAATATCTGGTTTTCCCTCCAAGTTATGATTTAAAATAGGAGATCGTGTTTTCTACATAGAAATCTCAAACATTTTGACAGTAGAAATGCATAATTGTTAATTCCCCATTCACTAACTCTTTTAATAGCTCAATTTCTAAGTCAATGACAGTTTTCTGAATGGTATTTATAAAAATTAAAATAAAATTATCTGTTATGAAATCAGAGGTTTCCTGAAAGTTGTACTTTATTTATACTCTCTATATTTTCAAAATACTTATGAAAATCAAAATAATAAGTGGAAAATTTTTATTAGTGTTAATTTATTTCTTAGGAAAAAAGTAATCATCTGACTTTATAGATACAGCTTTAAACCACATCATTAGTTTTCTTTACACCAAAGAGAACACAATTTGTTATGTTTCCTGGTAGTTATTTTCATAGAGAATTTTTTTTTTTTTTTTTTTTGGCATGCAAGTGAGAATGTGCATTGTAGGCTTTTTAATATTATAACAAGACAGAAGGTTTTTAAAAACAAAGCCGTAGTAAAAAGACATCAACATGTAAAATTAATAAAAAAAGATACCTAGAAGATTCAGCATCTAGTTCAGCAATGGAAGCCATCTGTCTCATGTTATTTTCCTTGTAGTACTGAGTGTGTCACAGTATGAATGCCTAAGGACATCTCTAGTAAGATCACCATTTAATTTACAAGTATTCTCCATATTTTTTGAAAAACACACAGCATAATAATGGATTTGAAAGTGCTAATGTATTTTAATACCTTTAATAAGGTATTAAAACTAGTGAGGGAATGATTTGTTACAAAATACCATTGAAGATATGTACAAAATACAGACACTCGAGATAAGAGTTTACAGCAGCTGTTGGGCCAGCTGCAACATAGCACTATTTTCTCCAAGCTCTTCACAGAAGCTTAACCATATAGTTATAATTTTAACAAAACATATTCAGAAATACATATACTGTAAAATCCCTGATTTGATGGAACTAGTCCCAAGACTTAAAGAGAACTAAAGATGGCTAGTGTAATTTTAAATCATATTTGTGTATTGATCAGTCTTTTTGGTAAAGGTAATCATATTTTTTAGAACTGCATCCTTGGGTTTATATTCTGAGCTGGACTTCTTTTTTAAGAAGCAACTCCAATTAGCCCTACGGAGCATCAGCACAGTTAAAAGCGAATGATCTTGAGTCTATTCCTGTCAGTGTATTGCCAGCAGAATTGTTTATTGAATTCCAATTACAATGTCAGTCAGTTCTGGTGTGTAATTCCTTCCTCTTTTTGTCCCCCAGGAGGAAATGAGAGGTGTCATGAGGGCTCAAGCTGAAGACAGAATTGCATCACTAATAGCATATATAGTGTGCAAATCCTTCTACTGCAATTCTAATGAAAAAATCCAAACTAAGATTTGTATTTGGAAAAAATACCACCAAACCCAGCTAAATTAATTTTAGTCATATACTATATATAACTAATAAATTATTAAGGCATGGTAAATGTAATCCCAGATTTTTCTGAGTCAATATTTAAAATGGAATTGCACTATGAGGACATAATAGTTGGTGTGAAAGCTGAGTACGGCTATTGGGGAATAGAGTGAGGTCTTCTGGATACCTGCTATTCAGAATTGAGAAGAAAAAAAGAACTAAAAAGGAGATTTTCTTAATGACAATAATAATAATAATAATGATAATAATGATGATGGAGATAATAATAATGGTTCAATACTAGCTAGAATATGTGTTCCCAGTCAACAAATTCCTAATATTTATAAATCTGTAATGAATATTAACTTGATTATTTTATAAAGACTTTTTGGTGTGGTACACCTGTCTTTTTGCCACTTCTGTTTTTTTTCACATTACCCCAGCTTTTCTGTAATAGATATATCGTCCTCTTTAGAAAGCCAACACATTCTGGAGGGAAAAGATGATGAGACAGCAGAGTAGACAGACTGAACTGGTCCACAGGTTTCCCTACTCTACTTTCTGGAGAAAAGAAATACAATTTGATTATATTCAGTACAGTACCAGCAGAGTCAGCTAAGCTGAGAAGTATTTTTTCTCACTGTGTGTAGAAAGAAAAATGTTGCCACTTTTCTGGGATGACTTGCTCCACTATCTCTGAAAAAATAAATGAGGTAGACTATATATTAGGCCTTCTGAGTTACTTGAAGCAATCCATTTTCCAATGAAAGCTTTAGTCAGGTGTACCTAAGTGTATCCAGGGAACTGGCCAATGGTTGTCATACAAAGCAGCAGATTTTTCCACTCCAGATTTCTTTTTTCCAGTAACAATAGGGTCTTCATACTGACTGCTTACAGTATGATGATAAATTAAAGAATACCATACCAGTGTTCTACCAACTAATAGTATTTGGAGCACTTACAGCCTTATATTACAACACCAATTTTTCCCTGCCAAAATGAATCATCATCTGCTTTAAAGCAGAAACTAAAACATAAACCTTTAACCATTTTTTTAATCAGACTGTAAATCTCACAAAAAATATCTGTTTAATTATGTATGGCAGTAGATAGGATATGTGTATGAAGTTTTCTGTCTATAGACCCAATGATTTAGCTACTAAATCAATATTTTGCTAACACAAAGTCAAAATAGTTCCCTTCAATGGCCAAAAAGTCTAAATTGCAAGACTGAAGCTTAAGAAAAATCAAGTCCGTAAGCTTTCTTATAGTAATCCCTAAACAAACTTGTACCTGCTACTTTCATGTAAATGCTTATGTATAACATGGGAAATTTGTCTGTGTTTTAGCTCTACACATCTGTGTAGTGCAATGTAGGTTGTTCAAACTCTTTTGGAATGCACGTATGCATAGGGACTAGAGAACAGTAATAGCAAATAGTTATCCCATGTAAAATGAACCATATATGACCCTAGAATGAAAGTACACCCTTGAGGAGTTCAGGCATGGAATAAGACTTTGAAAGGCCAGGAACAGTATGATACCAGAGATCTTGAGCTAGACAAGTCACCAGGGGCCCATTGCTTACCATCAAAGGAGAGCAACCTTGGAGTGGGGCGGATTTTTGGTGCATGTAGAGGACAAGGGGATACCAGCTAAGAAGCATAGCATGAGTCAAGATGACCAGGTTGGGTTTTTTTTTTTGTTGGCTTTTTTTTTTTTTCTATTTTTATTTGACTGATCTGAATTGTCTGTTAGCTGAAGGAAGGTAGTTCCCTAGATATGATTCTGTCACCAGCCCAAAGGCAGAACAGGTAATCACCAAGTAAAAAAATTGATAAATGAAGCTATAAAATACTGGTACTGTTGCTATATAAACATACTCTATATACTGCTGTTGCTTTGGATCAACTATGACAGATAGTAGAGAAGAACAGAGGCACAGTACTGACAGTATGTGACTGTAATTCATGTATTCACATAGTTAAATATGTACATACATTCACACTCATTTGTGTAGATATAGAGGCAGAGACAGAGGTGAACATATTAGAATTGTGTGATTGAGAGACTGATTGCTCAATATTTTTAACAACGTGTCCAAATTATATCTAAAGTAATTGTATGTGGGTTAACTACTAAGTCTTAGTTGAAATTTGTACCTCAGTGGACATTTCTCTTCCTATTTTCTCCCTGCTCCTATTTTGGGTTTTGATAACCCAAACTCGAGTTTGGATTCCACAACTTAGAAGTAGATAATTGGTTAAAATAGAAATTTAATTAAAAAATTTATATCCAGAAACCAAAGAATCATGTGGTCTAGACCACAGCCTCCCAAAATAAAAGGTAAGATTTCTCCTTTGTAGCTGTCACTCCTACATTAAATTGAGTTTTAAGTCCCAGGTTGTCTTACCTATTTCTTCCTTATCTTACTCTTTAGAACTAGTAATTGAAATAAAATTTAAGTTTTCAATATAAAAAAAAGTCACCACTCTAGTCATTGCAGTTAAAAAACCCCTTAAACTTTGTTGACCAGTAATTGAAGGTGGAAAGTTACTAACAAAAAGACCCAAATCCAAAACACTTCATGTCTTTTAAATTATGTTTAAAATACACTTTTTTTTTTGTTTTGTTTTGTGAAGGAAATCAGATAATAAAATGTATTTTTTTTGTTTGCTTTTTTAATTATTCTTAAAACTGACAATACTTCATCCATATCTTAAAAAATCTCCTTAGGGCTCTAGATACATCAGAAGCCAGTGAATTAGGCACTATGCACAGTAATCAGTGTAAACTGTAAAGTGGTCTATTTCTTTAATTTACAACATGGCCAATGTTTCTTGCAAAATTTAACATTTATTCTCAAAAATGTTGTTAGCTACCAAAGGATAGAGAGTAGTTGTGTAATATCTTTAATAGCGAGGTCAGTGAGATAATACTGTGGGTTTCTTCCCTTCCTGGAGGCTGCAGAAAAGTTAATGAAAAATTAAGATTAGTTGACCTATAGATAACAGTTTTTTATTTTTTTTTTAAACTTGTATGGGAATTTGGGCATTCAGAAAGAATGTTTCTTAGCCCAGAGATCCTGATAAATTTCTTGCTTCATTATGGTAGCATTACAAAATTTGTTATATATTCATAAAAGGAAACTTTGTAGTTTACACTTGTGATGTCATTGTTGCTGAGCAGTGTTTTCATTGGGTACTACTCTTAAACTCTGGTATTGAAAAAATACAGTGTGGTTTATCAAAAGGAATTGCTTTTAATAGGGAAAATGTTTTCCAGGGTCTGGTCCAGATCTTCTGAGAAGGTGTTGATTCCCATATTTTTTGGGGTTTTTTTGCTCAATTGGAGATTATCCTGCTAATGACTGAGATGGCTTTATTTGACTTCAATGTGCAAAATGCTACAGATTCTATATTCTTTTTATCTTAGAAGAAGGCAAGATTAAATCCATAAAAAAAAAATCTCAAAATAAGATTGAGACCTTGATTACTTAAATGTATGTTTTCTTCTTTGTTAAAGAAGCATCAGAACCAAAGAGCCTCAAATAATTCTAGAAAACACTGCAAGTTTAATCTGCATGCTTTATACTGCGTCACTTATGTTTTTCACTTAAAATACCATCAGAGATATATTGTAGTATATGGTTAGAGTGTACCAGGGAACAGCTCAGCTAAAAACATACAAATGAAAAGGGCTTCAGTATCAAAACTATTTAGTAACTATTTCTGAACCTGTATCTTGTGAACACGTTGTTTACCTTGTCATCTCTGTGAAGACAGAGGATAGAAGCATAAAGAGCTATTGGTAATAAAGTGACAAAATCTTGCATGATTGAAACATCAGAGTTAAAGTCTGATCCTGTCTGTGCTTTACCTAATTACAGTGTTGTGTTTGGGACAGTGTTTGGTCTGCTGAGAAGCAAACCAAAGCTGATATATGCTTTTTTAAAGATTAACTTGAGAGATAGTTCTGTACTTACAAAAAAGCTCTTTGTTAACAGGTCTTTGATAAATCATATGTAATGTTTTTTTGGAATGGAGTCCTGAAACCATAGGATTTGACTTGGACTTCCAAAAGGATGTCAGACAAATGTACAAGAAAAAGGAAATTCCAGCTTTCTCTAGAATGCAGTTTTATATTTTGTTTTGAGACAATATGGAGTCTAGCATTCAATTAGCCTACTTCAAATTAACAAGCAGATCTATGAAGTAGGTGGCTCTCAGTTCATCAGTGATAAAGTAATTTGCACTTTTCAATACTCTGTATTTACATTAATATTTTACACTGACATATCTAAGTTAAAAAATCATAGAGTGGCTAGGTTGATTCAAGAACAAAAAAAGACTTTAAATAAATCTTTAGTTCGTCTGCTCTTGCTATCTCATTAATCTTAAAAGGTGTCAGTCAGTAAGTCTAATAGCTATGAATGTTAGTGCTGTGGTCAGTTCCAAATTATAGTATTGATTAATTGATTGTCTTCTTCCAGTTGTGAATTATATTAGCGCTGGTTCAGACTGTCTGGATGAAGGCCAAAAGTTAATCTCTTGTGAAAGACAACAAACAGCTCCACAGTTTCACTGCTGTGTTTAAGTGAGTGATTGGGAAACTAAAAATTTTTGAATGATTGTCTGATAAAAAAGAATATGTAAGATATAATTAATATATAGTTGATGATAGACTAATTCCAGCTGCTGAAGCAAGAAATGGTATGCTTTTTTTCCCCCAGATTTGTACAGTTTAGGAACAATACTACAGTTGCTGAATTTTGAAGGTATTTGATGAGGTAACAGGATGGGAAAGGCAGGTAAAATATTCACGGTATGAAACTATTTTAAGAAATTAATACAATCAATTTCTTAGTTTCAAAATGAAACGAAAATTGGAAAAAGAAATGCAGGTCATGGCTTGACTCTTATTATTGACACTACTGCCTGCAGAAATTTGCAAAATACCTGTCTATCCTGTGGAAACCTAATTTTCAAGACTATTATGCACTTTCAAAATTAACATAGGAGAGAAATGTTATTGTGATGTTCAGCTTTTTGATTTAATAAGTGTGTAAAATAATTGAGATGACTACAATTTCACTTCCATAAATTTCTAATAACTTACAAGAGAAAAAATGTAAAGATATATTTTCTTTGCCTAAACAAGAAGACATTTGTTATTGATAATTTATATATCTGTTCTGATTTGGATTGCATAATTGGACTTTTTTGTTTTGCTTTTCTCAATTAGAACCAAATCATGGCAGAAATAAATAATAGTTTTATTTTTTGTCATTTCCTTATTCTTAATCCTGGCCTGACAAAGTCCATGGGAATAGGTAGAACAGGCTGCCCACAGGGGTTGTTGAGTCTCCTTCCTTGGAGGTCTTCAAGACCCATCTGGACGTGTTCCTATGCGACCTGATCTAGTTCAACCTGCTTCTGCAAGGAGGTTGGACTAGATGATCTCTAAAGGTCCCTTCCAACCTCTACCATTCTATGATTCTCTGATGCTATGAAGTGTCAGTCAAGCATAAAGACTTTTTTTCAGAATGATGAGGGAAGAAATTTTTTTTTTAGTTTTAGTAATCAACATCCTTTACAATGACCCAACACAATGGATTACTTCATTTACATATACAGTCAATGACTGTGTGACTGTCTGCCTGCTTTGTTTGTTTTTTCTATGATTCCCGTTGGATCTGAAAACCAGTAATGTTGATTTGCTGAGATTTAACTTCACAGAAAAAATCACAAAAATTAATTTTCAAAGGCAGTCCCACAAAAACTTAGTAGAGTAGAAGTGAGGCTAAAACACCTCCCTTGTGAAGACGCTGACATATGACAGAAAAACAGATGGACAGGAGTGACTTGCCTAAACATAGATGTCTGTTTGGCTGTCATACCTAATCTCCAGCTGACACTCAGAAGGGAGGTGGTCCCCTGTAGTCATTATGTCATCTCTGCCAGTCAGGCATGAATGTTCACATATTTCAGTGCATTAGACATGGCATTAGGTGCCTACCTTAGGTAATTGAATCCTGCCAAATATATATTTTTAGTTTTCTAGACAAATTGAGGAAACAAAGAAAGTTTGCACAAAGGACTTTTAATAGCACAAATTGTGCCATGCAGGTACAGCAGCCTAGAAAATATTTTGCTCCTGAGGAGAGGCCTATAATATTCAATGAGGAACATATGACAATTTATTATTCAATTCAGAGTGCAAAGATGCAACTAATGCATGTAATAATTCAGTTAATATTGGTTAATAGAATTTAGAACACTTGCAAATATCTTTAACCTATGTGGTGAATCCTTTTCTTACTTTATTTCCCTTATTAGCAGCAGTGTTGCTGTTGTAAAATCACCAAAATGAAGGATATAGTTGAGACTACTGCCTAGGGCTAATAAATTTCATAAAAGTAGCCACTAAATTCAATCGACCTTGAGATCTATAGGCATCTGCTACTTCTCTGAAAAACTTTAACTCTTTAGTTCTCAGTTGCTTTTTGTTTGCCTAAATCTCTGAGATGTCTGTTGAACTCTGTTTTATCTCTATTTTCAGTTAGTTTGCAGTAAGGATGTTGTGGTTTAGGACCATCAGGGAACAAAAGACAACAATTAGCTTCAAGTACCAAAGACTTAAGGATTGCTAAAGGGCAGGGAGAGCTTAATTGCCGCTTAAGGTGCAGGACAAAACAGACCAGGCTACTCGGCTTGGGGAAGAAAACAGAAAATAATTTAATACCAACTAAAACGTAAAACCCCAAAACAGAACCAAAACAAAACAACACAGAATGGTACAGAGATGAAGAGTCCGACCAGCCCTTTAAGACCACCTGCTCCCCACCCCTCTCCTCTTCCCGGGCTCAGAGCCCTGATCCCGGTGTTTTATACCTCCGTCCCCCCTGAACGGCCCAGGGGGGCAGGGAGTGGGGGTTTCAGTCAGTCCGTTCCTGGTGGCTTCTGCCGTTTGTCTAACCTCAGGGCAAGTGGGTTCCGCACCAGTCCTCCTTGCAAGTCCGTGAGGTACCACACACACATGGCAGCCCTGCACGGGCTGCACCGACGCACATTTGTCCCAAAGCCCTGCACGGGCTGTACCGATGCTCATTTGTCCCAAAAGTTGCTGCTCCTCTCTGCCTCTCGTGTGGGGCTGCTCTGCGGTGCACAGGCTCTCCAGCATGTCCTGTGCCATGACCGCCTCCCCCACACAGTCTCTGGCCCGTCCGGGCACACTCACATGAAGTTGCTGCTGCTGATCCATAGGTTGCAGGGGTACCGGCTGCACTCTCACCACGGCTTGCAGAGGGGTCTCTGGTCTGATGCTCCATCCTTCCTCCTTCTCCGACTGTGGGGTCCGCATGGTCGCCTCCATCTTGTACCACCCTTACACCTCCTGCCTGGCACCTCAAATTCCCGTCCCTAAATAGTGATCGCAGAGGCGCCAGATTGGCCCAGCCAGGCTGGGGGGTGGGTCTGAACCCAGGAGTCGAGGGAGAGTCTAAAAAACTTTTACCGGGTCTTCACTGCAACCAGCTCCCCCTGTTACTAAGCAAAAGCAACTCCTTGCTAAACCATGACAAAGGAAAAATATGCTTACATTAGACAGAAGAAAATAAGTCCAAGTATTTTTAATTCCTATATGAAGTGTGATGAGCATTTAAAAGAATAAAATTCATAGTATTCAAGAAATTGAGATGGATTAGGTGAGATGGAGGATATGCAAGCTATCTATGCTGAGGCGTAGATCTGCTTGAGAGCAGGAAGACTCTTCAGAGGGACCTGGACAGGCTGAATTGATGGGCCAAAGTCAATTGTATGAGCTTCAACAAAGTTTAATTCTGGGTCCTGGACTTGAGTCACACCAACCCCATGCAATGCTACAGGTCTGGGGCAGAGTGACTGGAAAGCTGCCTGGAGGAAAGGACTTGGGGGTGCTGGTTGATAGCTGGCTAAATATGAGCCATCAGTATGCCTAGGTGGCCAAGGTGGCCAATAACATCCTGACTTGTACTAGAAATAGCAAGACCAGCAGGATCACGAAAGTGATTATGCCTCCATACTTGGCACTGATGAGGCTACACTTCAAATACTGTGTTCCGTTTTTAGCCTCTGACTACAGGAAGGACACTGAGGTCCTGGAGTGTGTCCAGAGACAGGCAATGAAGGTGGTGAAGGGTCTAGAGAAAAAGTTCTATGAGGGGCACCTGAGAGATGTGGGGATGTTTAGCCTTGAGAAAATGAGGCTGAGGGGAGCCCTTATGACTCTCTACAACTACCTGAAAGGAGATTGTAGTGAGGAGGACGTTTGTCTCCAATCCCAAGCTACAAATGACAGGACAAGAGAAAATGACCTCAAGTTGCCCCAGAGAAGATTTGGAATGAAGATTAGGAGGAACTTTTTCACCAAGAAGATTTTTAGACACTCAACAGGCTGCCCAGTGAGGCTGTGGAGTCACTGTCCCAGGACATACTTAAAAGCTGTGTAGATTAAGTGCTGAGGGATGGGGTTTAGTGTTGGGCTTGGCATTGTTAGTGGTTAGTGGTTGGTTAATGGTTGGACTTGGTCTTAAAGGTGTTTTCCAACAACAAACCCATGATTCTATGAAAAAATGGATTTCAAATACCACCTCTTTCCTAGACAAAAACAGACTCTAGAGACTTATGCTCAGAGGCAGAAGCTTCCTCTTTAGCTAATGTGATTACAACATCTTCTTGTGAACATCTTTTGTCTCACACTTCCCTAATCAAACAGCTGATAATGACTATCTGTATGTAAGAGGCAAATGACACAAACACTGTGTCAAAATATGGGTTTAACACAGTCCTCAGATAAGAGGGATTACATCTACATCTCCTAGGGCTTTTCTAAATCTTCACTGACTATAGTTTACTTATACTGAAGAAGACAGTGCATCCAGTTATTAGGGGGTTATTTAAAGAAAATCTTTGCAAAATTTATTTTTGAGGATCTTTCTGAATGAAACATAAATCCTTCCAACCAGAGAGAAGGAAAGATAGATTTATGGAAATGCTCATTCCCAAGGAGTCCCATGCCAATAAATGGCTCAGCCCACATGTGGGTAATGGAACGAAACAAGAAAGAGAGAAGCACATTTTTAAGGATGGATTATTGCAGTTCTTCATATTGTGCTAGGAGTCAACACAACAATTGTGGTTTGAGAAAATTGAAATACTACAGAACATAGATATTTTTCCAGTGTATAATCAGCCAAAAGAAATTTATTTATTTGTTCATCATCCCATGTTCTGTAATTAAGTGATTATATGCACTAGTGAGAAAAAGTCCATAAAATTTTGAAGTTTTGATTTATTAGAAATCCAAACCACAAGATGTGTTGCTTTTCTTGGGAGACAGATGATAAAGACTGAATGAAAACCTGAGAAGGATTTATTTAACCTTTTTTTTTGTCACTTACAACAAACAAAACCATTTTTAATTCTTAACATTTCATCTAATAGATTGTAGTTGCAGTACATTAAAATGATTAAGTGTACTGTTTGCTCCACTTCACAGAGAAAATTTTCATAGAATACAATATTTTTCTTAGTAACATATAAAATGTTGTCATGTTAGTTTTTCTACCATGTGTATTCAGACACTTTTGGCTTGATCATTTATTTTCCCTGTTCTTTCTGCAGCTAGTGCAACTAATTTTCTTTCACTGCATCTTCTCTACTATTTTCATGGAATAAGTGTTATTCGCTTGATTTCTTTTAAGCCAGGAGGTTTGGTTTTTTGGTTTTTTGTTTGTTTTTAAATTTTAGGTCCTAATCCAGTAAACACTTCAGAAGGCTTTAAAATGAAAATATATTAACTGATTGTAAGCAAAATTAGGTATTTGAAAGTGTCCAGTAAAAACTCATATCTAGAAAGGTGTTTTTTTTTGCACTGAAATTCACATAGTTTGTACTCCACTTTGCACCGTTTTCTTAAAACACTACTAATCTTTTGTTTGTCTGGCACTAAAGTATTTGTTTTAAAAAACTATGCAATAGGGTCAGATTTCTTGTTTTTCAAAGTATGTCAGCATTTGCTAACTGATAATAAATACACTAATTACAGAAAGCATTTTATAAATGTGAAAATATAAGGAAGCTGATAGCACTAAATGTGTAATCATTTTAGAAACTGCGAAATTTTTAGAAAATTACAACAACAGCTTGAATTAAACTTGTAGAGACTAACTGATTCTTAATAAACATCCTCCACAAAATATCTTCATGGCAAAAAACGCTGATGTTTAGTTATTTGTTTTGAAAGTTCCTGCACGAGCTATTTTAGAAGGTCAGATTATTATAGGAAAATGTGCAGTTTTTGTAATAATAGGTTAATGATGAAGTTATTTATTTAAGAAAACATTGATAAACTGCTAAATATTTATGATGCATAATTTAAGTCAAAAACCCTAAAGAACTGTGTCATAGGACCAAAAAGCTGAATTATTACATGTTTAAATCATATGATTCATCATCCAACTCATTTCAGTCTGGTTATTGTTATAGCTAGTGAACAGTTAGCAAAAAGTATTACAAACTACAGGTTTTTTTCCTTTATTAGACTGAGGCATTTGAACTGATTATAAACAAACATATGACTTCATTTATTTCTTAACTTTTTACTAGCATGAATTCACATGCTAGCATCATCAAAACTTGTAATTACTACAGTTACTTAGCCTGCTACATCATTTACTTGTGTTCTTCCCTCTAGTTCTGCTCCTGTCACTGTTCAAACAGGCCAGAGAATATAGTAAAAATTATAACTTAACCACCTGGAAGGCATAGCTAGCTGTGTCCTTCTTTAACAGAGAAATCAGAGTTTCAATTGGAATTTTCTGTAGGTAGCAAGTTTGAAGGGGCATTCATATAATGAATCTATATGTATTGAATGTCTGTAACGAGTAGGGTTAAAAGGTTGGAAATCTGAGTTTGTACTCAGAACGCCAGTGAAACTGGCACTGAAGAAGGAATAGTCTTCTCTTTCTCTGTCTCTTACTATGTGAATATTTACTGTTACGGGGCTCTTAGTTCATTCCTTAGTTCAAGTGGAATATTTTTGTTTCCAGGACTGTCGACAGTTCAGAAATGACCAAGCTTTGGTTTTACTTTTCCAAATAGCAATGTCAGGAATTTTTTTTTCTTTCTAGTAGTAGATTTTGCATACTTCTATGTTTCTACAGAGATATCAGCCATGTAACACTTTTTTTCTATGTATAATCACATGATTTTGTGACAATATAGGTATAGTTTAAGAATTTATAATGGTTTTTTTTTATAAATTTGCAAGAACTGAACAAATGTTTTTCCTTTGTGGGTTACTCACTTTTCTCACAGGCTTGTTTCACAGAAAAAATAGCACAGGCTGGATTTTGACAAGAACAATCTTTGGCAATTACACAGCAAGAACTTTAGAATATCAACTTGAAAATGTAAGAAATACAGTAATACAGTAAAACAAGACTATTTCCTGTAATCTGTTCTGAAGGCAGCAAATAACCTGAGATCTAGTGATACTTACATGAACAAGATTTTTTAACAACACAATTCTAGTCTCATTTGGGTTGAAAATGACATTTTAAGTATCTGGTAAAGGCTTCTCTACCAGTTTTGATCAAAGATATTTGTGGTTTAAGCCCTTGAGTCAATGAATACCATACGGCTGCTTGCACATTTCTCTCCTCTATACACATCCTTCCACCTCTCATAGAATGATGGAGACTCCAGAAAGTTGAGGAGGAGAAAAGATTACCAAGAACTTTGTGGATTAAGACAAGTAAAGGGAGGGCTCACAGCCAATTCTGATTTATACCAAAACAAACTTAGAGAAGAAAACAAGATAATTTTAAACTGTCACCAAATGGAAACAGAAAAGACAGAAAAACAGACAGAAAAGCAAAAGTAAAGTAGGATGTTGAGAAAAATACAGCCTGCCCTTAATGACCACCGTCCCAAGGGCTGCAGTTCCTCACAAACTCCTCCAGTGTGGAACTCCTCTGCATCAGCAGAACTCCATTCACCTCCTTACAGAGTCATGACCTCTCTGGGCAGACTCATTCCCTCTTCTGTGGGATCCTCCACAAGCTGCCAGCAGATCTCAGCTCCATCATTGCCTTTCATGGGTTGCAGAGGGACAGCTGCCATCTCATCACAGGCTGCAGGGAGGTCTCTGCTCCAGCACACCTCTCCCTTCCTTCCTCACTGACCTTAGGGTCTGCACGGTCGTTTCTCTCTCATTCCACTCCTTCTAACATCTCCACCACAGACCTCCAGTTTCTCATAGAGATGCCCACTTGGCTCAGCCCCAGAGGTATGTCTGACTCAAAGCTGGGGAAAGTTTCAATTTTCATCTTGGCAGGGCCTGTCTTCTGTCACCAGAAACAACACCACACAAATACAGCAGAATACTTTTCCTAGTACGTCTTATTATCCTAATTAAAATTGGGATACACTATGAAACATATTTAGCAATTTCTGCAGAATGAGTCACAGAAAAAAAGAAAACTGAAAATCCAACATATATCAAAGGTTAAAGCAGTGTAGTGAAAGATTATGAGAATTGTAGACATACATCTAAAGCAAGGAGGGATAAATATGGTTTTTACAATAAGCAATAGCTTACAGGACCTTAGATTTTGCCAGTCATAGATATAGGGCATTCATGTTCCCAGGACATCAAGCTGATGTTCACCTGGCCCTAGTTCTGTAGTAGATTTGGTGATGCTGTATACAATTGTGTATCTTTCAGCTAGCCCTGTCTCTGTTCTGAGTAAATCTCTAATGAATACTACATTTTTCTCTTCATGATATGATTCATCATTTCTGTATTTTACTGCAATGACTAAAAAAAATCTCAGTCTCATGGGTCATGAAAAAAATGACCAAAGGAAGGTTGAGTAGTGGAGCCTTAAATACAGACTGTTATAAATCAGATATAGAATGAAGGCAGTATCGGTCATTACAAATGCTTCTTGAAAACCAGTAATAAAATAAACTTTAAGGAAATGAGAAAGAAAAAGAAGCACAGATGTAGTTTTCAGGAAAATAATTGATTGGTAGGATGGGAGAAGAGAAACAGGAAAGAACAAGATCTACAGGAAATCAACTGTTAATAAATATCAGACACTGCAGTCAAGTGACAAGATAAGCTGCAGCATATGTTCCTCCAGCTACAAAATGGAAATCACTTTCTATAGAAGAGATGCTGATAAGCCTGCCTCCTCCCCAAAAGGCAATCATTTTACATTTTATATTATTTGAAAAGAGCTTGATTATTTTCCTTTGAATGAAAAAAGATGATTCACATTTACCTGTCAACAGAATTTTCAATTCATATGTTTCACTTGTATACTTAAAGGCATACGACCCAACTCCAGCATGGTAGGGAAAAAAAAATGACTGAGATGTAAGTAAGTAATAATTCATAGCAACAAATATTGCTTTATCTTTGTCCTGTTTCAAATTGTTGCAAATGAAAAACCAAATAATATATTAAAAATACATGTTTTTCCAGTAACAGATAACACTTATGTGCAGTATTCTTATCAAGGTCAGATGAGATACTTAAAAAAATAACACCCACAATGGAAGTCAATACATGACAATGACAATGATATGATTTGAATTCTGGACTTAAAAAGAAAACTAAATATCAGAGATACATTTTGCAATTCTTTAAGCAAGGCTGGTGTAATAATGGATTCACAGAGTCTGACAGGAGTCAAATAAGCGCAAGCATAAAGGATAGACTGTGAAGGATTGAGTATCCAGTTTTCATGACTGTTAGATTAGCATTTCAGAGAATCACAGAATCTTAAGAGTTGGAAAGGATCCTGAGAGATCATCTAGTCCAATTCCCCTGACAAAGCAGGACCACTCAGAGTAGGTTACACAGGAACTCATTCAGATGGGTTTGAATGCCTCCAGAGTAGGAGACTCAACAACCCATCTGGGCAGCATGTTCCAGTGCTCTGTCACTCTCACAGTGAAGAAATTTTTCCTGTGCTTCTTTGGAACTTCTTATGTTCCCATTGTCCCTTGTCCTAACACTGGACAGCACTGAGAAGAGGCTGACTCCATCCTCCTGACACCTATCCTTTACATATTTGTAAACATGAATGAAGTCAATCCTCAGTCTCCTCTCCTTTAAGCTAAAGAGCACCAGCTGCCGCAGCCTTTCATCATAAGGGAGATGCTCCACTCCATCATCTTGATGGTCCTGTGCTGAACTCTTTCAAGAAACTCCCTGTCCTTGTTGAACTGAGGAGCCCAGAACTGGACACAATATTCCAGATGTGATCTCACAAGGGCAGAGTAGAGGGGGAGGAGAACCTTTCTTGACCTACTGCCACAGCCCTTCTAATACATCCCAGGACACCATTGGCCTTCTTGGCCACGAGGACACATTGCTGGCTCATGCTCATCCTGCTGTCCACCAAGACTCCCATGTCTCTTTCCCCTACACTACTCCAACCTGTACTGGTACATGGGTTTCGTCTTTCCCATATGCAAGACTCTATGCTTGCCCTTGTTGAATTTCATTAAATTTCTGCCCACCCAACTCTCCAGCCTGTCCAGGTCTTGTTGAATGGCAGCACAGCCTTCTGGTGTGTCAGCCACTCCCCCCATTTTAGTATCATCTTGCTGACAGAGCCCTCTGTTCCCTCATCAAGATCATTATGAACAGTACCAGTCCCAGCACCGACTCCTGAGGGACTCCACTAAATACAGGCCTCCAACTAGACCCTACTCTGCTGATCACCACTCTCTGCCTTCTTCCCTTCAACAGGTTAACAATCCACCTCACCACCTGATCACTGAGCCCACATTCTCACAGTTTTGCTGCTGTGTGAGATGACGTCAAATGTGTCACTGAAATCAAGATAAGCCACATCCATTGCACTACCACCATCTATCCACCTGGTTACAACTTCATAAAAGGCTATCAGGTTGGTCAAACATGAGTTCCCTTTAGTAAAACCATATTGACTGCTCCTAATAATGTTCCTGTCCTTTATATGCCTGGAGACAGCACCATCACCTTTGTTCCATCAGCTTCCCACGAGTTAAGGTGAGGCTGACCAGTGTGTAGTTGCCTGGTTTCACCTTCCCGCCCTTTTTAAAGACTGGAGTGACATTTACTTTCCTCCAGTCCTCAGGCATCTCTTCTGTTCTCCATGACTTACTGAAGGTGATGGAGAGTGGTCTATTCCTTTCTATCTAGTAGGAAAACTTGAAACTGGAATCTGATTAGTAGTTTAAAGATTTGTGAAAGGTTAATATCTTGACAATATTTCAATGATCTTCCTTTAAGACTCACGGTGCCCTGACATTCCTGCTTCATGTCATATTTTAAGACAACTAGAAGCACACCAAGAGATAAAAAATGCAAAGTGGGAGTTGGATTACTTTTTCTCAAAGTGTGTATAAATCCATAGCTGAAAGACAAGAAGATTCACTTCTTCTCAACATGAGTCAGAAATAACAAAATACTTTCCATGGAAAGCTGGAAATCTCAAAAAGCAGTCCTACAAAAGATCGAACTCCTTATGCTTTTGGATAGACTTTGCATAAGACTTTTCCAAAGAAGAAATTCTCTACCTTTATCAAAAATGCAATAATAAAGGTACTGTATCAGCAGTGTCATCTTTTTCCAAGGAAATGTGGACAGAGTACTTCCATAGTGTATGACCCATTCCCTGCCCTGTCTGCTTGGCACTCACATCTCTTCACCTCCCTCTGCCATCAGTGTTGCCCTAAAGCTCCTCTGTGGTCTCAGAAGACAAAACACTGCCCTACTCTGCCTGTCTGTAGGATTTTCCTGCCTTAATCAACATGAGCAGTATTTGGCTTAAAGAATCTGTCAGGAGAAAGTTGAATTTATATTTGACAAAAGCTGGAGGAAAAAAAAAAAAAAAAAANACTGTGAAGGATTGAGTATCCAGTTTTCATGACTGTTAGATTAGCATTTCAGAGAATCACAGAATCTTAAGAGTTGGAAAGGATCCTGAGAGATCATCTAGTCCAATTCCCCTGACAAAGCAGGACCACTCAGAGTAGGTTACACAGGAACTCATTCAGATGGGTTTGAATGCCTCCAGAGTAGGAGACTCAACAACCCATCTGGGCAGCATGTTCCAGTGCTCTGTCACTCTCACAGTGAAGAAATTTTTCCTGTGCTTCTTTGGAACTTCTTATGTTCCCATTGTCCCTTGTCCTAACACTGGACAGCACTGAGAAGAGGCTGACTCCATCCTCCTGACACCTATCCTTTACATATTTGTAAACATGAATGAAGTCAATCCTCAGTCTCCTCTCCTTTAAGCTAAAGAGCACCAGCTGCCGCAGCCTTTCATCATAAGGGAGATGCTCCACTCCATCATCTTGATGGTCCTGTGCTGAACTCTTTCAAGAAACTCCCTGTCCTTGTTGAACTGAGGAGCCCAGAACTGGACACAATATTCCAGATGTGATCTCACAAGGGCAGAGTAGAGGGGGAGGAGAACCTTTCTTGACCTACTGCCACAGCCCTTCTAATACATCCCAGGACACCATTGGCCTTCTTGGCCACGAGGACACATTGCTGGCTCATGCTCATCCTGCTGTCCACCAAGACTCCCATGTCTCTTTCCCCTACACTACTCCAACCTGTACTGGTACATGGGTTTCGTCTTTCCCATATGCAAGACTCTATGCTTGCCCTTGTTGAATTTCATTAAATTTCTGCCCACCCAACTCTCCAGCCTGTCCAGGTCTTGTTGAATGGCAGCACAGCCTTCTGGTGTGTCAGCCACTCCCCCCATTTTAGTATCATCTTGCTGACAGAGCCCTCTGTTCCCTCATCAAGATCATTATGAACAGTACCAGTCCCAGCACCGACTCCTGAGGGACTCCACTAAATACAGGCCTCCAACTAGACCCTACTCTGCTGATCACCACTCTCTGCCTTCTTCCCTTCAACAGGTTAACAATCCACCTCACCACCTGATCACTGAGCCCACATTCTCACAGTTTTGCTGCTGTGTGAGATGACGTCAAATGTGTCACTGAAATCAAGATAAGCCACATCCATTGCACTACCACCATCTATCCACCTGGTTACAACTTCATAAAAGGCTATCAGGTTGGTCAAACATGAGTTCCCTTTAGTAAAACCATATTGACTGCTCCTAATAATGTTCCTGTCCTTTATATGCCTGGAGACAGCACCATCACCTTTGTTCCATCAGCTTCCCACGAGTTAAGGTGAGGCTGACCAGTGTGTAGTTGCCTGGTTTCACCTTCCCGCCCTTTTTAAAGACTGGAGTGACATTTACTTTCCTCCAGTCCTCAGGCATCTCTTCTGTTCTCCATGACTTACTGAAGGTGATGGAGAGTGGTCTATTCCTTTCTATCTAGTAGGAAAACTTGAAACTGGAATCTGATTAGTAGTTTAAAGATTTGTGAAAGGTTAATATCTTGACAATATTTCAATGATCTTCCTTTAAGACTCACGGTGCCCTGACATTCCTGCTTCATGTCATATTTTAAGACAACTAGAAGCACACCAAGAGATAAAAAATGCAAAGTGGGAGTTGGATTACTTTTTCTCAAAGTGTGTATAAATCCATAGCTGAAAGACAAGAAGATTCACTTCTTCTCAACATGAGTCAGAAATAACAAAATACTTTCCATGGAAAGCTGGAAATCTCAAAAAGCAGTCCTACAAAAGATCGAACTCCTTATGCTTTTGGATAGACTTTGCATAAGACTTTTCCAAAGAAGAAATTCTCTACCTTTATCAAAAATGCAATAATAAAGGTACTGTATCAGCAGTGTCATCTTTTTCCAAGGAAATGTGGACAGAGTACTTCCATAGTGTATGACCCATTCCCTGCCCTGTCTGCTTGGCACTCACATCTCTTCACCTCCCTCTGCCATCAGTGTTGCCCTAAAGCTCCTCTGTGGTCTCAGAAGACAAAACACTGCCCTACTCTGCCTGTCTGTAGGATTTTCCTGCCTTAATCAACATGAGCAGTATTTGGCTTAAAGAATCTGTCAGGAGAAAGTTGAATTTATATTTGACAAAAGCTGGAGGAAAAAAAAAAAAAAAAAAAAGGTTGGTTTACTTTTACTTGAAACAAGAGAAGACCAAAATCTACTTTGAAAAGCACATTGGGCAACAGGAATTAGAATATGAAACTAGTGACTCATGAATCTGTATCACAATGAATTTGAGTACACTCTTTTTTCTTTTTTCGTTTTTTTTTTTCCCTTTTCAAATAGAATTCATTCCTGTAACAAAAAAGAATGAAACACAGAGCCTCAATTATTTTGCTTACTGAAGCTAGATAGCTGGACTAACCAGACTTACAAATCACAGAATCACAGAATCTTAAGGCTTAGGAGGGACCTTGAAAGATCATCTAGTCCAACTCCCCTGCCAGAGCATGACCACCTAGAACAGGTTGCACAGGAACTCATCCAGGTGGCTTTTGAATGTCCCCAGAGCAGGAGACTCCACAACCCATCTGGGCAGCCTGTTCCAGTGCTCTGCTACCTTCACAGTGAAGAATTTTTTCCTTGTGTTTCTTTGGAACCTCTTATGTTCCAACTTTCTGGATAACACAAAAATAAGTCCTGATACGAGCAGTGATATTAGGGTGAATAATAACAAATGCATAGCAACATTTCTGAAATATTTATGCAACATCTATGTCTCCTTACAGATTCTGACAAATCAAGTTACCTCAAATAAGACATAGTAACCTTTTTGTAGTCAAATTTGTGTCAGTTTTTACAGCTGCCATTTTTTATTCACTGACACTGACTGGAGTGGTATAAGGACAATCCTCAGAAAAATGAAAAGTCTTTTCCTAAACCAAAAAAAGCTTTTCAGAGAATGACAAGTAGAAGAACTATTTAGCATGTCAGTGAATTTTAATAATACTTAACCATAATTACAGAAATGCAGCATCTAATTTTTAAAAGGACACTATGTAAGTATGACTAATGCTAAATATTTTTCCAAGTTAATGTATAATTGCTTCAGAGAGGACTGTGCCAAAGAAAAGTGTTATGAAAGGGTAGATGCTGAATTTCAAAAATTTCTAGCCAGCATCTGGTTGTGATCACCAACAGTTGTGCAGATTTGTGTGAAACAGTCAGCAGAGCAATTGTAGAATCAGCTACTTGATGTTTTATTCAAATTCCACTAGTCTCTGAAACAGTACCAGTCCCTACCCTACATCCGTCACTATTAGTCTGCAAGTTTCATTTCTGGATATAAAATTCATAATTATGTTAATGGAAACTCTCTTTCCTTGTAGAGGGACTTTGAAGTACTTTTAATGGTGATTTTCTGATTGAATTTGCAACTTGTGCAACTGTGACTTCATGTTTTTACTCTGCTCTGTCTGTAACAATTTCATTCCTATTGAGATGACCCACAATCACCAATATAATACTTTAAAAGTGGTTAATTGAATGGAGAGGTCATTATTGTAATTATTCTAGAAGACACCTGCACTGAAGGGTTTTTCAAGTGAATTTGATTTCAGAAAATAAAGACATTGTATTACCAGCCCATTCATAACACATTACAGCTTCCTACCCCCATAGTCAGAAATACTTTTATTCTGCCTTTGGGCACACTTCTCATACATATAGACTATAACCAGCCATGATATAGCAAGGTAAGCCAAGCAAAGTGATGTATATTCTCACTGGAAGAGTGCCAGCATCTTTACGCACTGTACCTAGCCAGATTTCAGGGTGAAAACTTGGAGCAAAGAGACAGATCTAGATCAAGACCTTAATTAGATAAAGATCATTCAGGTTATCAGTACACCCAAAATCAGGAAACACAGGAAACAGAAGCTCAGGTAATTTTTTCTTTTATTACAGAGAAAGAAGTATGTTTGATTTATGTGGAGCCATGTCTGGTCACAGGAGACGGGAGGCAGTGAAGGGCAAGGCAATACGTATATAAAAATTTTCTTTGACCGTTAGTCACACTCACCTCTGGAGCTGAGCCAAGTGGGTGTCTCCATGATCACTTTTTAAGAAGAAGAAATCAGAAGAATGTGGGGGAGGTGTTAGAAAGAGTGAGATGAGAGAAGTGACCATGCAGATCCCAAAGTCAGTGAAGAAGGAAGGGAGGAAGTGTGCTGGAGCAGACATCCCCTCCATTCTGTAGTGAGAGACAGCTGTCCCTCTGCAACATGTGGAGGGCAACAGTGGAAGTGAGATCTGCCTGCAACTTGTGGAGGACCCCACAGAAGTGATGGCTCTGCCCAATGGGGAGGCAGTGTTGGAGCAGAATGTGGCTGGGGTTCTGCTGTTGCAGAGCACTCACACTGGAGGAGTTTGTGAGGAGCTGCAGCCTTTGGGGAGGACTCATGCTGGAGAGCTTCACTAAGGACGGTATCCCATGGGAGACACCCTATGCTGGACAAGGGGAAGAATGTGAAGAGTCCTCTCCTGAGGAGGAAGGAGCAGCAGAGAATACCTGTGATGGACTGACTACAGCTCCCATTCCCTGTGTCCCTGTACCACTGATGGGGAGTAAGTATTAGGAGAAGGGACCAGAGCCCGAGAAAAAGAGAAGTGAGAGAAGGTGATCTTAAAGGTTTGGTTGTAATTTTTTCATCATCCTATGCTTGTTTTGCCTTCTGTTTGTTCTGTTTCTAGTTAGTGGTGCATTAAACTGATACTGTTTTTCTTACTAAACAGTTGAGTCTGTTTTGCCCAGGAATCGAGCTTTCCTTGCCCTTGGTAAGCAAGCCCTCCCTGACCTTCTTTTGTTGTTTTTTTCCCCATCTCATCACAGGGGATGAGGGTGGGGTGAGTGAGTGGTTGCATGGTGCTTCATTGTCTCATGGATATAAACCACAACATATGTTTTCAAAACAAAAGTCGAACACTTTGTTTTCAGTGTCCTGAATACCTTCAAGCCTTGCTGATTTCACACTGTGTCTATATTGTGTTCAATTATATCAATAGTCTGACAACAAATGAAGAGTAAAATCATGGAAAATAAGACATTCTAGATAGTAGGTGTTTTGGGGTTTTTCTTGCATAGGAACTCTCCTAGGCACCTTGGTCTGCTTGCGGCTGCCTGGAAAGGAGCATCACAGGATGCTTTTACTCTGCACAGTCTCTCATTTATTGCTCTTGTCCACTGAAGACAAAAAAAAAAAAAAAAGTGTGTTTGAGGTTTAGTCTGCAGTCTCTTGCCAAGGGAGGAACCCAATGGCTTTTGAACTGGTGCCAGGAAAGAGCCTGTGCATTGGTAGGGTCTGATGTCACAAGAGGAGTTGTGTACTGGGCATGAAGAAGGAGCTTCTTCTGGACACAGAAGGCTCATACTAAGCATCAGTGGGAATGTGCCTCGGCATGACAGTGGGTCATGTTCTGAGGAATAAGGACTACAGAGAGGAGATGGGATCCACTTGCTCAAATGGGACAAGAATTTCTTTCTCATAAAACTAGCAAATGTTGAGGAAATATATAAACTGGCAAGACAAGGAATTTAAGTCTCAAAGCCAAATGAGCAAAGAGCAGATGGTCTCAACGGTGAAAGACACAGGATGATGGGAATAAGGGAGACCTCAGGAGTAATGAAACATGAAAAAGGGACATCTGCCTCAACTATCTGTGGAAAAATGCTCTCAAACTGGGAGCCAAAACAAGAGGTACTGGAGCTGCATGTGCAGCCACAAAATAGTAGCAGTATTGCAATGACAAGTATAACGGGTTAGTTTGCACAGCCAGGGGAAGTGAAGAGTAGGTACAAGCTCTTCAGGAAGCGCAGGCAGAGAAGAAAAGGGTGGGAGCCCATCGTGAGAAGGAGCAGCTCAGATGTATACGGATCGCCTATGAGACAGGCAGCAAGCTGTCTGAGAGACTATGAGTCAGTCCTGGAGGACAGGCTGCTAACTGTGACACTGTGGCAGGAATGTACCACAGATAGCTATCAGGGTGGCAAAGTAGATAAAACTTTCTTGAAATAACTGTGTCACAAACTGTTATTCTCATGGGGATTTTACCTTTCCTGACATCTGCTTAAAGGGCAAAACAATAGGACACAAGTGGTCAAGCTATCTGAAGGGTATTGAGCATATCTTTGTGAACAGATCCTGGATGTGTGAACCTGTGACAATGAGCAGTTGGATCTGCTGTTCTCTCACAGGTATGAACAGACTGGAGATAAAATAATCAACAGTATCTTGATTGTGATCATACTGTTAGAGAGTTTGAGATCTTGAATGGAAAGAGGAAAGAGGATTGCAGAATACAGGGCTTCAGATGAACAGATTTTGGTTTATTCAGAGATTTGAGAGGTGACCATCCACAGTCGACAGAAGTGAAAGACAAAATTACTCAGGAAAACTGTCAAATCTTCAAGTTTAGCTGCTCCAAATGTAAGAACAGTCTAGTATGGTATCCAGGGAGGCAATCAATCAGACATATTGGAAGCTAACTTGGCTGAGCAGGAAAGTCATGACATGCAAAAAGTAGGCATAAAGAAGCTGGAAGTAAGGACAGTCTAGAAAGGAGTTTATAAGCACCACACTGGCATACAGGATTGGTGTTAAGAAAACCAAAGTCCAACTAGGTTTGAAGATAATATGGGATCGTCAAGGGCAGCATGATCTACATTAGAAGTAAAGGTTCAAACAAGGAAAACATCTCACTACTGAAGGAGGCGGGCGATTTAATGAGACACAGACAAGACTGAGGTACTCTATACCTTCTTTTCCTCTTTTTCTCAGGCATCAGTAGTGAAGTCTCCTGAGCCTCCATGCTTAGCTGGAAGTGTTCAAGTAAGACAATGGCCAACAATGGATAAGGTCAAGGGGGGAACTGAGAAAATCTCATAGCTCAGTTTGATGTGTTGAACTTAACTGAGGTGGTGCCTTTGACAAAGTCATTCTCTGTCATCTTTGAAAGGTTAAAGATCTCACTGAGGGAGATCTCCAGCTCATGCAGGAATGGAAATGTTACCTTTATTTTCTACAAAGTTAAAAAAGAATAAATGCAGAAACTAAGAACTGGGATTGACTTCCCTTTGATACTAAGAAAAATCATAGAGTGAAGCACCCCTGGGAACACATTTCTGGACTCAGAAAGGAGAAGGTTATTGGAAACAGTAAGCATGAATTTTTCTGACTGTTGACCTGGCTGCTACTGCTGTTAAAATAACTGAATCTGTAGACACAGGTGACATTTACCTTGACTATAACAAGGCATTTGACACTATATCTTGCAATGCTCTTGTATCCAAGTTAGATAATCACAGTCTGGATGTGAGGACAGTCAATGAACTGTCCTCACAGTTGGATGATCAGTTGGATGGTCAGACTCAGAAGTCATGGTTAACTGAGCTGTACTCTGCCTTGAATCTTGCAACAAGTGTTATGGTGAATGGTCTATCCTGGGACTTGTGGTGTTTGGTATTTCTATCAGTGATCTGGAGAGGAAGATGGAAAAAAAGCTTTTTAATTTTGCTGATGACACCAAGAAGGGATCTACTGCCACACTTGAAGGCCAGGCCTCCTTCTCGGGACATGTACAGACAGAAGGAAGGCTCTGGAAGTGAATCTGTGAAATTCAGATAAGACAGAGCCTGAGACCAGAGCCCAGAGCCCTGCAATAATGTCACTTGGGCTGGTGGGGTCAAGGAGTGGTACTGTGGAGATGGCCCCGGGCCTTGCTGGGCAGTGAGTTGAGCAGGAGCCAGCTGTTCCACAACCAACAGGGCCAGAAACATCTGAGGTGTTGTTCAGGGATATAGCACTGAGAGATCATCCTTTATTCAGAGTCTTTCAAATCACATTTCCAAATCACATTTTCACATTTAGATATGTTTAGATATGTGATTTAGATATGTCCAATTTGGGACTTCTATTACAATAACAAAGTGAAATGGAATGAAGTCAACAGAAACCACCAAGAAGGATATGGGGCCCTTGCCCAGTGAGGAGAAGCTGCAGTGCTGGGATTGGTTCCAGTGGGAGAAAGTATATCTTTGGAAACACCCAAGAGATTCCCAGCATTAATGAGTGGGCATGGAGGACGTGCATATAGTCTTTTCATAGTGGTGCATGGCAGGAAGATGACACTGACAGAGCTGAATACAAGAGTCTCAGGATGGAGATAACAAGAAGCTTTTCCCCTAAGCAATGAAGCAGACACCTATGGAGACTGAAATGTCTTCAGCTTTGGAGAGTTTCATGCTTTGACCAGATGAAGCCCTAAGCAGCCTGGTCTGAGTCCAGAACTGTCTATTCTACGNTTCTACAAAGTTAAAAAAGAATAAATGCAGAAACTAAGAACTGGGATTGACTTCCCTTTGATACTAAGAAAAATCATAGAGTGAAGCACCCCTGGGAACACATTTCTGGACTCAGAAAGGAGAAGGTTATTGGAAACAGTAAGCATGAATTTTTCTGACTGTTGACCTGGCTGCTACTGCTGTTAAAATAACTGAATCTGTAGACACAGGTGACATTTACCTTGACTATAACAAGGCATTTGACACTATATCTTGCAATGCTCTTGTATCCAAGTTAGATAATCACAGTCTGGATGTGAGGACAGTCAATGAACTGTCCTCACAGTTGGATGATCAGTTGGATGGTCAGACTCAGAAGTCATGGTTAACTGAGCTGTACTCTGCCTTGAATCTTGCAACAAGTGTTATGGTGAATGGTCTATCCTGGGACTTGTGGTGTTTGGTATTTCTATCAGTGATCTGGAGAGGAAGATGGAAAAAAAGCTTTTTAATTTTGCTGATGACACCAAGAAGGGATCTACTGCCACACTTGAAGGCCAGGCCTCCTTCTCGGGACATGTACAGACAGAAGGAAGGCTCTGGAAGTGAATCTGTGAAATTCAGATAAGACAGAGCCTGAGACCAGAGCCCAGAGCCCTGCAATAATGTCACTTGGGCTGGTGGGGTCAAGGAGTGGTACTGTGGAGATGGCCCCGGGCCTTGCTGGGCAGTGAGTTGAGCAGGAGCCAGCTGTTCCACAACCAACAGGGCCAGAAACATCTGAGGTGTTGTTCAGGGATATAGCACTGAGAGATCATCCTTTATTCAGAGTCTTTCAAATCACATTTCCAAATCACATTTTCACATTTAGATATGTTTAGATATGTGATTTAGATATGTCCAATTTGGGACTTCTATTACAATAACAAAGTGAAATGGAATGAAGTCAACAGAAACCACCAAGAAGGATATGGGGCCCTTGCCCAGTGAGGAGAAGCTGCAGTGCTGGGATTGGTTCCAGTGGGAGAAAGTATATCTTTGGAAACACCCAAGAGATTCCCAGCATTAATGAGTGGGCATGGAGGACGTGCATATAGTCTTTTCATAGTGGTGCATGGCAGGAAGATGACACTGACAGAGCTGAATACAAGAGTCTCAGGATGGAGATAACAAGAAGCTTTTCCCCTAAGCAATGAAGCAGACACCTATGGAGACTGAAATGTCTTCAGCTTTGGAGAGTTTCATGCTTTGACCAGATGAAGCCCTAAGCAGCCTGGTCTGAGTCCAGAACTGTCTATTCTACGGGCAACAGATTTGACTAGAAAGCTTCTGAGTCTATTCTAGCCTGGATTATGCTAAAATCTGAAGAGATCAAGTTATGACAACTGGTTAGTTTAACTGAAACAGAAACTTCAATAGTTAAGAAGATACATTTGCAGCCTCAAATATTTGTTTGTGGGTGTTTTTTTTGGTTTTTTTTTTTGGTTTGGTTATTTTCTTTTCCAGAGAACGCATCCCATAATCATCTAACTGAAAACAGCAATATTTGCTTATGAACTTTCCAATTGAGACTGTATCATCAGTACAGAAAAAAACTGGAAAATTATTGTTGTAGGGATTTATTTTTCCTTTATCCTAATGCTTGAGCACAGATATCTAGTGGATTTGTCCTGTTTCTATTTATCTCCTTATCAATAGGATATGACTGAATGCATGCTTTCCTAAGACAGCCTGATTGAAGAATTCAAATGTGTATAGAATCAGATTAACCATGAACAATGCCAGTATTCGGTCTTTTAAGGTACAACATGGTTAACTGTTTTTTTTTTTTTNGGGGCCCTTGCCCAGTGAGGAGAAGCTGCAGTGCTGGGATTGGTTCCAGTGGGAGAAAGTATATCTTTGGAAACACCCAAGAGATTCCCAGCATTAATGAGTGGGCATGGAGGACGTGCATATAGTCTTTTCATAGTGGTGCATGGCAGGAAGATGACACTGACAGAGCTGAATACAAGAGTCTCAGGATGGAGATAACAAGAAGCTTTTCCCCTAAGCAATGAAGCAGACACCTATGGAGACTGAAATGTCTTCAGCTTTGGAGAGTTTCATGCTTTGACCAGATGAAGCCCTAAGCAGCCTGGTCTGAGTCCAGAACTGTCTATTCTACGGGCAACAGATTTGACTAGAAAGCTTCTGAGTCTATTCTAGCCTGGATTATGCTAAAATCTGAAGAGATCAAGTTATGACAACTGGTTAGTTTAACTGAAACAGAAACTTCAATAGTTAAGAAGATACATTTGCAGCCTCAAATATTTGTTTGTGGGTGTTTTTTTTGGTTTTTTTTTTTGGTTTGGTTATTTTCTTTTCCAGAGAACGCATCCCATAATCATCTAACTGAAAACAGCAATATTTGCTTATGAACTTTCCAATTGAGACTGTATCATCAGTACAGAAAAAAACTGGAAAATTATTGTTGTAGGGATTTATTTTTCCTTTATCCTAATGCTTGAGCACAGATATCTAGTGGATTTGTCCTGTTTCTATTTATCTCCTTATCAATAGGATATGACTGAATGCATGCTTTCCTAAGACAGCCTGATTGAAGAATTCAAATGTGTATAGAATCAGATTAACCATGAACAATGCCAGTATTCGGTCTTTTAAGGTACAACATGGTTAACTGTTTTTTTTTTTTTACCAAATTTAGGGACATTTTGCAAGGCTGTGAGGTCTCAGCTGCTGAGTAGGAAAGATAATGGTAAAAGCTTTTCCCACATGGGGGCCAGGAATAGTGATTAGTTACTCTACATGCATTTAGTAACTTGACTCAAGGCTTTAAGGATTCCTGTAGGAATTCCTAGGATTGGTATTAATATATCCTTTCACATCATTTGGGAATAGTATTAGCAGACAGTCACAGCCTAACAGTTGTGCAGTTCTTGAGGTCATATTTACAAAAGGTATTTAGATACTTAAACAAGCGGATAAATATCTGATTCAATTTTCAACATGCTGTTATGTTAGGCACAGTCAAAGTACAGAAGTCAAGCGCTTTAGCAGATAAAGTGTTCAAATAGCTTAGTAGTTAAATCTGAGAGGAAACATAAATACTGTAACATTATGTTCTCTGTTGGCAAATTTCAGACACATAAACACAAGAGTGAAATCTGGAATCAGTGGCTAGATAAAGTCCTCTCATGCAATCCAAAGGGAGTCTGATCAGCTCCAGCTGATTTCATGTCTATATATGACTTCTCTATGTCTATTAACTTTTAGTTTTAACATCTTTGTAATTCCCAACTTAATTATATCTAAGTCTGCTGGATTTTGTCATAGCGTCTAATAATTGGGAGCACACTTAGCAGTTAAAGGAGAAAATCAGGCCCATGATAAATTTCCCAGAGGCTGTGACAATATGAAAAATGCATATTCCATGACAAGATTGAACATAATTCTTTAAGAAATAGATTTAGACCTAAATGTTTAAATCCTGTTTTGTTCAGGTTTCTAATCAGTTTAAATATAAATGAATATATTCATATATGTAAATATGTTTGTTAATTTTTGATTGTGGTTGCTGCTGCTGTGGATAAAACAATAGTAACAAGAAATATATTATTTTATACTTCACGTTTGAATTTATTGGGTACATATGATTGTCCTTTGTTCATGATGTCTGTGTCAGAAAAAATATGCCAAAAGCAGCATTTCCAAAAACAATAGTGATACCTACAAGCTCATGATCTACTTCTGTGTTTTTGCCCTTTCACAGAGTACTGTTTCATAAAGATGAAGTCTTTTGTGGGATGGTAACACAGAATAGAGGATGAGTCTCTTCACAGACATCTTCTCACTCTATTCTCTACTGGGAAGCAAATTCCTCCAGGCAGCCATGGATATGTATTGTATATGTGGAGAATCAAGATTTGTGTATCTGTTCATCTTTCATTTTTAGTGCTTGTATCTCTGCAAGAGATAAATTGTTATGGTTTTACAGATTGGAAGAAATTCAACTCTCAATTTATCTCATTCATACACGGTAGCTAAACAGATTATACAGTGATTAAAAAGTACTATAGTTCAACAACACCCTATTTTTCAATGTGGAATGCCACATATCCTAGTTCTTATACCATATGCAAACTTATGTCAGGAATTTGGAAAGGTAAGTTTTAGAAATATCAGCAGTTCATCAGAGTAAGGGAGGGAAAACCCATAATGAACAGAGGATGATTTTATCATTGGAATAGTTTATCCTGGAAAGATCAATTGTAGCATTAAAGGATCATTGCTGTGAGAAAATATGTCTTCCCATGACTCTGCCCTGCATAGAGCAGTAAACAATGGATTTTTTTTTCTGCAACAATAGCTCTTCTGCAACAATTGCTGCAGAAAACAGGCAAATGGCAAAGACCACAGGGTCAAGAGAGCAAATAAAAGTAAAATTATAAAGAGCATGATGACTGTGTCTAAGATTGTTTTTATTTTGAAATGCCTTAGATTGGACCCAGAAATAATATCCATTTGTTAATTACAGGTTTCTTGACTATATGAGATAAAAAAGCAATATTAACAGTTTTGTATGTCCATTAAAAATCATGTAAGAAGATGCAAAATGTGTAGAAAAGGGAGCACAGATGGGAGGGTGGCAGACTGACTTGTCATTTACAAAATCATAAGGAAAATGAAGAGAAAAAATGCCTCTGAGATATGTGTCCTTTACTACCTAAGCTACACAAACAACCTGATTCAGCAAAACATTTAAGTTAGTGTTTCTTAACTCAGCAAATGCAAACCATGGAATGTATTAATTATGACATATGCATACATTTAGAAACATGAAAATGGAACAAAATATATACTGAGGATTAGTACATGGATAAGCAGAGCACAGAGACTAAGGTCATTAGGTAACTGGAGGATTTACAGTGCCTTTTTTTCTTCACTTGTTTTGCCTTACGTTTTATCTTTAGCAAAGCTCTTCTTAAGAAGGCCTTCAAATTTAATTAGAGTTCTACAAAATTATGGTGATAATCTATAGAAAACCAGTACCGTTTAAGAGATTAATACTGTTATATTCCTCAAGTTCTTAAATTAACCAATGCAATTAAACACTTGAGACAATTTGTCACTACATTCTGTAGAATCATTCAAAATACAAATGGTTATATTTTAATGTTAGTCTTTCTCTTGTCCATCAAAACATCTTAAATATATTTTAACATTTGTTAAGAATTAAGAATAAAATACAACTAAACAAATGCATGGTCTTCAATCTTTCTTTAAATGTAAGACATAATACTTGTAAGATCTTCACTGTTAGGACAATGTTGTTGACTTTGACAAATGGAAGCAAATTTTTAACTTATGCATTTTGCTTTAAATGTAACAACGGTGCATAAGGCCATATTTTCTTTAAAAAAGTAGAATACTGGGAAAGGTATCATACATTGCATTTAAAGATTTAAAAGTTTGTATTGTTTACATGCAAAAATAGGCTTCAACAGATGTCAACAACTTACAGCAATATCTCTATTAGAAATTAATTATACCATAAATCAAGAAAAACGCAATTGACAATGACTCATATAAATAAGATGTCAATGCATATAAATTTCAGAATCTACATAACACATATATACTTATACGTGTGTATATATAGTCAGCATTAAGTCAATTTATAATTCCTCATGTTAGCTGCAGCGTAGCAATTGTATATTTTGATTCTCCCTGTGAATATTAATCTCTAGTATGTAATATCTCCCTACATTCTAAAAATGTTGGAGAACGGTTAATGTAGAACAACTATTGCTTGTGATACCATGTCCAGGGTGTCAGACCACTCACTGCACAGAAAGAAACATTCTGGCATCATCCCACACGTTCTGTTGCTTCTAAGAAGAACTTCAAGGGAGGTATCTTCATAACATAATATAGTTATTGTGCTTGGGCCAGGTTTTTTTTGGTAGTGGGGAGGCTACAGGGGTGGCTTCTTTAAACAAAGAATTGTCAGAAGCTTCCCATGTAGCACATAGGGTTAAGGCCAGTCAGTTCTAAGGTGTTTTTAAGAAGGTTTTATTTCTCATCTATCTGTTCCTATTGTTCCTTTAATAAATCAAACCTTTTTCTCCTCAAATTGAGTCTGTTTTGCCAATGACTCTAATTGCTGAGTGATCTTTCTGTTCTTATCCCAACTCACAAGCCATTTGTTATGTTTCTCTCTCTCTCCTGTCTGGTTTAGGAGGGGGTGTGATTTTATGACTGGGTGGACATCGGGCTAAACCACCATACAAAACAAAAGAGAGTCAAATCTGTTCAAGTTCAAATGGCAATATTTACTACAATAATCTTTTCAGCTTACTCAACAGAGATTTAGAATGAGCAACGAGAAAAAAACAGTTGTGCACTGTCCTCACAGTGTTAAGGATCTAGAAAAAGACTTAAAGTTGGCTGGAAATAATGCTTCCTTTCTAGGCAAGCTGCAATTGAAAATAATGAGGATGTCATTAGAAAAACATCCCTTGAGGACGTTACTGGGTCACCTGGCCCAGTAAGCTCTAGACAGATACAGGTAAAGTGTAAAAGCCATTTCATTCTAGACTTCAATCAAAGAACCTTCAAAATGAATGACATTTTTTCCCTGCATTTGGTTTTTTTTTTAATTTTTCTGAAACAAAGTTTCGCCCAAGAGAATAGGCCATAAAATCTGACATAATTGTCTTGGTCTTAGTGTAAAGATTGAATAAACTGCTGTAGTACAAACCTTAAAATTACCATTTTTTTTAGAAATAGCTGAAATACGTAGTTATTGAAAGACACGCATTAATTTAGAGTAGTTTTCTATATTTGTGAGGGCAATAATTTAGTCTAATGGGAATTTAATAAGTCATATTAAACACATTACTAATCTGACGTTTTGCTTACAGTAAAATAAAACTAATGAGATTATAAATCATTTATTTAAAAGGAAAAGAAATCTTGAATTCCACTGAAAATCTCTCTTAGCCGACAAACAGCAGGTAGGAAGACAGTTTGTTTTCAAATGGGTTTTAGTCATTTTTTGTTTTCATGTCTTGCACAAAAGTAAACACAGTTAATTAAGGCATCTTGCCTCACTATCTGTCATGCTGCAGCTGTAAAGGCAGATTACTGCATTTAGTCATAGCCCTGAGCTAAGGCCAGCACAGTGCAGCACTGCTTGAGGAGGCAATTTTTGGGAGGCATCTGTACAAGACAGCATGCTATATCTCTTGGGAATGGGAAAAACAGTCTTCCCTTGGGCACTAGGAAGTCCTATACACTTTTGATTCCCTTTTCCCCTCACATTTTTATGCTATAAAGAATCATGTGTAAGAACCTCCAATCAAGCTGTTGTCAGTAGATGACAATCTACTGATAGACCAGAGGAACTGCCCACTCAGATAAGATGTTGGGAAAGGCCACGGTCTATACTTATATGAGCAAAAGAGATTCTTAACATGCCTAGAGGTATACATGACACTTGCATAAATAAGAGCTGTCTGTATGATAAAGAACTGATGTTTAGATTTCAGTTACATTCATGTCATGTTTTTATGAGGAGGTGCTTTTGCTTGGTAACAGAGGGAGGGGGTTGCAGTGCAGACCTGGTTCTCAGACTTTCCTCTGGCTCTTGGATTCAGACTCACTTCCAGCCCGGCTAGGCCAATCTAGTACCTCTGTCATCACTATTTAAGGATGGGAATTTGAAGTGCATGAGAGGAGGTTTAGGAGTGGTACAAGATAGAGGCAAACATGCAGACCTCACAGAGAAGGAGAAAGGAAGAAGGAACGCCAGACCAGAGACCCTTCTGCAATTTGTGGCAAGAATGCAGCTGTACTCCTGCAACCCATGGAGGGCAATGGCAGGCCTGAGAGTCATCAGCAACTCCAGGTGAGTGCATCCAGATGGATGAGAAACTGTGTGAGGAGGTGGACATGGCGCAGACTGTGCTGGAGAGCCAGTGGGCTGCAGAGCAGATACATGAGAGGCAGAGAGGAGCTGCAGCCTTTGTGCGAACATACATCAGAGTGGCCTGAGCAGGGATGCTGGGTGTGTGAGGTACCCTGTGGAGGAGCAAGGAGAACTGGCAATGAGCCCACCTACCCTGAGAAGAGACAAATGGCAGAAGCCATCAGGAGTAGACTGATTGAAACTCTCATTCCCTGCTCCTCTGAGCTGTTCAGTGGGAAAAGAGAAAAATACATTAGGATCAGGGCTCTGATCCCAGGAAGGGGGGAGGAGTGGAGTGAAATTGTTTTTAAAGGGTTGATTGTGCTCTTCATCATTGTACCACTCTGTGTTGTATTGTGTTGGTTATGTTTTGAGGTTTTATTGTTATGTTTTAGCTGATGTTGGATTAAATTATTCTCTGTTTTCTTCCCCAAGCTGAGCAGCCTTGTCTGTTTTGTTGGGGACCATAAGTGGCAATTAAGCCGTCTCTGCCCTTTGACAATTCTCATGTCTGTGGTACTTGAGTCTAGTTGTGGTCTTTTGTCCCTTGATGGGCCTAAACTATGACAAAGCATCATAATTATTACTTTGAACAGTAAATAAAAATTAGAAGTTCAGACAGGTTAGTACAGATGATGTTTAGATCTTGATTAATTGCTTGGTGCAGAGGGTCAGCAGTCTGGATGATATTCCCATGAACTTTCTCGTTATCACTTGTAATACATAAACTCATTAGACTAAGATATTTTCAGAAAAATAGCCTTTGATTCAAATTGTGTTTTGCTTTGCTTAGCTTTTTCAATACTAGTGATTCAACTGTCTCTTCTTTAATGTTTTGATTGCAAGTGAACATCTAGTAAATGAAGGATGAGATATGTTCATTAATGCACTACTATTTTATTTTCTCTGGGCGAAATTTTAGTCACATAATATTGGCCTTTTTTGCAAAAGTAAGTCTAACAAAATATACGTAGGAGTATATGGTTGTTAAGAAATTGGCACATTGTTATAATTTTTTTAAGAACTTTGCACCTCCCTCTTCTGGAAAACTGAAAACAGGGAGTCTAAACCATGGAAATCATGAACACACAGAGTGTGACCTGGGAGCTGAAAGGCAACTTATGAGATCTGTCTTTACTAGTCATGTTGGTACAGACATGCAGTCCAGGGTAAAGCTTAGTATACCAAATATAACATCTGTTTCTTGTCAAGCAATTTGTTCAAATTTTGATGTAGTGTAATTCAGTTCAGATAATGCTAATGCCTAAAAGGAATGGGCTACAGATTATTTAGAGGTGAAATATGTGAAATCTAGAGACAGAATTAAAGCTAAGTAAGCTGTCAACTTTTTTTTTATTTGACCAATCTTATCTGCTTTGCCAGAACAAGTAGTTCTCTAACCAACAAGCAAACTGACACAAAGAGTAAACTGTGAAAGGCCAACAAGGAGGTGTGGCAGTGGCACTGGCCAGAATCTAGAACATCAAACATTCTGTACTATTTTTTTTTAATCTTCATTTGGGCCATCTGCAGGATGACATGCAGTAAACAGTCCAAACTAAAGTTCTATGATGTAGGCAACTTTATAAGGTAAGTAGTTTTGGGTTAATGTATTCTGGATGCCAGAAGAGAAAATGCAGACATATCTCAATCTCTGTGACTTGGTGACAGGGAAGATAGAATTCTTGAGAGTGTAGATGTCAGTATCAGAACAGAAAAAGAATGATGCAGAGTAGATTCAGGAAGAAAACATTTACCTTACTAACAGCTCCTTTTAGATTTAAAAGTATAAGCTAAAAAAATATTTTTTAATATGGAATTTCTGTGTAGGTTTGTAGTGTGAACTTTTACAGAGCATCTACATAGAAAGATCCTTAGGATTCAAGCATCTTTGAAACAGTTTATCCTCTTATAAGTCTTACCTAAAGCTACTTTATCGATGATGAATGACAGCGTGACAAATGAATACACAGATGTAAAAAGAAATGTTTATCATCTGCTAAAAAATAATGGTTGGAATTGGCAGTCACTGAGAACACTCATTTACATCATAACAGGATTTGGGGGCACCCTGCTAAGGAGAACAGTTTTAGATATCCCCATTATTTGCTGATGGACATCATGCTTCTTCCAGCTGCCAGGAACACAGCTGTTCTGTTTTTCTTTGAGTGATCAGTGCTGCTGATGCCCTCCAGCTAGCATGTTCTTTGATAAGGTCCAAAGGAGAGCTGCAAAAGAGCTGAACACTAGGCTTATAACAGCAAAATGTAAAAACAAATTTCACAACAAATTGCATTTCCAGTGCTGCCTGATGTCACCCAATTAAAAGGGACTGAACTTGTTCTAGTATATTCACTTGGAAGGAATCATAACAGAATTTTTTTCTTACAATTGTTAAAGCAGTTTCAATGAAATAATGCTGTCTATTAAAGAAGATGGTGTTATAATATTCTATGTAACTTATTAAAATGATTTTATCCAAAGGGCCACATTTTGTAAATACATTGTTAAATACATATGGTCTAGATCTGATGGCATCAGTAGCAAGGAAAATGTTAACAAATTGTTAAAACAATCTCTACATTTTATTCCTTTGTTAGGTTAAATCTGTCATTTCTATTCCTACTGCTTCAAAAAGTAATGTTCAATTATTTAGTCATGCAGATGTAGGTAAGTATACACAACTCAGAACAACTTGTGAAGTTGTAGTTGAGTGGAAGTCCTGAAGAAATCTTAATTTCAAGAAATGTTTTTATCTAGGTGCATAGAGGATATTTAAGAACTATACAAACTGCTAAAAAAGTGGCAAAACCACAGAAGCAGCTTCGTCTGTCATACTTGGAAACAATATATGATGCTTACTATGTAGAAAGACACAATCTGAGAAAAAAATACAAGGATTCTCCTGTCTTAAAACTGTAAATGTTCTAAAAACATTATGCTTAACATTCCTTCAACTGTCTTTTCCCCAATGCTTAACTTTTGTAGTGTTAGTAAGCCAAAAGCCATATTGCGTAGACCAGCATCAGTCTATGCATTTAACAGCAGCATACCTGTGTGACTATCTCTAGCTGAGTGTGTGATCCTAAGAACTCCCTGGAAGTAGATATATTCATATTTGTGTCAAGGAATTCAGAATATCACTTTCAGTTATAAAATTGTTGAGCTCTACATGGAAATCATGCATTTGGTACAAATTGTTTTCTCATTCCTACATACTTCAAATTTCCTGCTTTACCCAAAATAAGTTTCACCTTATTTCAAAGAACATTCTTTCATTTCTATTTTTTTCTAAAAATATTGTTGGCTTACAAATCTGATTACTCCTGCACTGATTGGATTTAATAATTTTCCACCTAAATATTCTCCTTTAACCAGTTAAATAACCTTAAAAAAAATTCTTTAAGTCAGTCTCTTTATTAGTCTAATAGAGAAATGTCTTTTGAAGTTTCAAGCACTCTTTTCAGATAAGGGTAACATCCATTTGATAAAAGATTATCTGAGGTTTTCAGAAGTTTGGGTTTCTTTGGTCTTCTTTTCTAATAATATTTCAGTTTCTAGGATATCACTATGAACTCAGACATAGTTCTAAGAAAAACCTAGATTTAACCGGTATTCTGATTACAGTATTGAAGACTCTATTTTCTGTCAGATCTGGAAACTGCTGTCAAAAAAAGTTGAGTTGATACATGGATAGCAAAAGTAGGTACCTTGGACAACTACCAACAAAGCAGATATGCTAAGGAGAGCTGTAGATAGATTGTCTGTGAAGGAGTCTGGATTGTGAATGAGATTTAGAAAAAGAAGGTATGTAAAGAACTGAAATATAATGTCACAATCTAATGACTCGTTCTTTTCTTTTTTCCTTTTTTTTTCCCTGTTTTTTTTTTTTTTCCAAGACTACAGTATCACTCACATACACCACCGCCAGCTGCAATGAAGAGAAGGAATCAAGAAAACATAGTTGTGGAGGAGATAATAAAAATGCAAAGGGAATGGGAAATGTTTAGAAAATCAAAAACACCAAACGATTTTGATACTTTCTAAAGACAGGCTTCAGAATGCCTCTGCCTTACTGTATCAAGGCACATTCTTTTTGGTCTCTTATACAGCTCTCTCAAACTTGGCACAACCACATATGTCAAAGTTGTATGTGAGTGAGTACCACAGTGCCTGATGCAACCTTCTCTCCATTCACATACCTTCTCATTCTCTCTTCACCTGCAGCATAGTGACACACATGGCACTAGGCTGGCAGGACAATTATGAATAGTGAGTGGTGAGAGAAGTTGCTGCAAACCAGCAGTAAGTCATCCAACAGTGCCAATGCCTGCCTCTCTGTGAAGTCCTCAAAGAAATCATGAGCGCCTCTGCACTGTTTTGCAGTGAGACCCATAGCAGTCATGAATCTAACCAGTAAGTAGGACAAGACACTGAGTGCTAAGTTAGCACAATGTGTCATATGATCAATAAAGTCTCTAGCAATATAGTAAACAATTGAGCCATAGTGTCTTGGTGTGGCTGACTGGCAACACAGCAATGATAAATGTGGAAAGTACTTCATTGCATTAGGCTTCTCAGTAAAGTCTCTTGCAATTCCATCTTATCCCTGTAACTTTTCAACTATTTTTAGTCTCTTTTTCAGCAATAGTAAGACATTTAGCAAGGGAAATTTGAGAACATTAGTGGTAACTAGGTGTTTTTTCCCTGTTCTCAAATTACTTTGTGTTCACTAGTATGGTTATTATAAGAAATAACAATTTTAATTAGACTAGTTCTATTATTTTTATAGGTTTAATATTTCTAACAGCAGATAAAGTTGTTGGGTTTGTTTTTTTACATTGTTTTTAGATCTCATAAGACCTGTCTCAGAAGATTTACATTTCATTCTACAGAAGATGAAGATAACATTCTGGGCCTGAACTTTCCAGTATATTCTGCAAATCATAGAATTACGAAGTTATACAACGAATGGTATGTGAAGGGACCTCTGCTGAAGAATAGAACAATGTGAAGGACATGAACAGAGTGCTCAGGTTGTTTGTTAAGACAATCTTTATATCCACATAATAGATATTATCCATAGAGATGTAAATTTCACAAAATCTCTGGTCAGTCTCTTCTAATATTTGATTAACCTGTTCAAGTGTTTGAGTAATGTTTGTTACTAAAAAAAAAAATTCTTACTAACGTTTCCTATATCCCAACCTGTGCCTACCATTTCTTATCTTTGCATATCTCTAAGAACAGTTTGGCTTATCTAAATCTCCACATAAGATAGCTAGAGAGCAATAAAGTCTCCTCTTACTCATTTTCCTCTTCTTAAAACTGAACAAATCCCAGCAGACTTGCTCCATGACCATCCTGTGGATTGAAGTGAGACTAACTTACATTTCACTAGATCTTCCCTATTGAGATTTTTTTTTTTTTTGAAGATGTGCATTTTTCTGTTACCTGTTTCAACCTGTTAAGGGCACCATTTCTTCAAAGTCTTAAATTCCTTATAATTTTCTGAATATTTTATACTGTAGAAAGCACTTTAAAGCCTCTGTTCTGTTGCATAAGTAAAAACACTGGGGCTACACTTTTAGTTTTTAGAAGGCTGGATGAATGAGTACAACAGAATAAAAAGACCATTTAAGTGACTATGGCCCATAAATGCTCTCCTCCTTCCGTCACTAAAACTGTGTCAACATCTGCAGAGCATGTAAAGTTTGGTCCTACGTATAAACTGAAATACAGAGACAATTGTTTCAGCTTTTATGCTGGAAACTTATGCTATAGATATTTTTAAATAGAAAGTAAGATATTTTTTCCATAATACGCATATTTCACATAGACTTTCTGTTTTTTTGTTAATAGTCAGTATTTTTTAAAAATCAGTCTTTTTCTTGCCACTGACATCTGCTCTATATTTCCTTAATATTCTATGTAAACTAAACACCATCTTCAATATTTATGGAATTCACAATTTGAGGCTGCATTGCCAAAAGCAAGTAAATATGAGACTAAAACTCTTAGTTTCTAACTTAAAATGTGATGAAAAGGAAGGAAGGAAGGAAGGAAGGAAGGAAGGAAGGAAGGAAGGAAGGAAGGAAGGAAGGAAGGAAGGAAGGAAGGAAGGAAGGAAGGAAGGAAGGAAGGAAGGAAGGAAGGAAGGGAAAGAGAGAGAGAGAGAAAAAGAAAGAAAGAGAGAGAGAAAGAGAGAAAAGAGAGAGTAAGCACGCAAGAAAGCAAGCAAGAAAGCAGAAAGCAAGAAGCAAGAAAGAGGGAAAGGAAAGCCCTGTTCTCTAAGCATGAAAATTTGCAGGAAGGCCTGTCTTGTTCAAAATCTTTATCACGACCTGGATGAGAGGTCAGAGTGTACCCTCAGCAAGGTCACTGATGACACCAAACTGGCATGACAGGCTGATTCCCCAGAAGGC
>WBNH01008484.1:9296-53599 GCA_013401255.1 Urocolius indicus | reverse complement strand
GACATTTGGAGTGATGCTGTTTGGGCATGTTGAAGCCCTGCTGTCCTGGGAATGGCTGAGCACCTGCCTGCCAATAGGAAGCACTGAATTAATTCCTTGTTCTGCTTTGCTCATGTGCACAGCTTTTGCTTCCCCTATTCAACTGTCTTTGNCTCTGCCCAACTCTCCAGCCTATCTCTGAATGGCAGCAGAGTCTCCAGTGAATGTGAATGAACACAGGGATGTTTGGGGTAATGCTCAGCAGGGCTTGCACAGTGTCAAAGCCTTTTCTGCTCCTCACATTGCCCTGCCAGACACTGGGCTAGGGGTGCACAAAAAGGAGGAAAAGGCCATGATGACCAACCTCAACTGAGCCAAGGGATATTCCAGACTGTGTGATGTCACACTCAGTAATAAAAGCTGTGGGCAAGAGAAGAAGGAAGGAGGGGACATTTGGAGTGATGCTGTTTGGGCATGTTGAAGCCCTGCTGTCCTGGGAATGGCTGAGCACCTGCCTGCCAATAGGAAGCACTGAATTAATTCCTTGTTCTGCTTTGCTCATGTGCACAGCTTTTGCTTCCCCTATTCAACTGTCTTTGTATCAACCCATGAGTTTTCTCACTTTTATCCTTGCAATTCTCTCCCCCACCCCCCTGGGGAAGGGGGGACTGAGCAAGCAGCTGTGTGGGGTTTAGTTGCCAGCTGGGGTTAAACCACAACACAAGAGAAAAAAAAATTCCCAGACATTTAAGGTTTGGAAGAGCCTGCCTTTAGGAAAAGAAAAGTACTTTACTTAGGATCAAAAAGGATGACCCCTGGGATCCTTAGCAGAAGCTGTAAACTACATTATAGAAGTGAAATAACTTTTACCCAGGCTTGCAAAAAAAAAACCCAACCCACCAAAACAAAAAGCCTTCCTTTCAAGAATATTCTGTGCTGCTTAAAATGACTCATTAAAATGAATCCATTTCATAAGCATGCTAACAGCCACACTCCTCAAATGTTAAGTAGAATGTTTAGAACTGGAGGATGCATTGCAGAAGACCTTTCTTACATCTAAATTCATGTTTCTGCTTAAAGGTCAAACTTTTCTGAGTGTTTTTTCCTTGATAAGGTCCTTCAGAGGTGTTTACTTACAAATTATCTGCTTCCATAGGTAAGCTTCATACAATAACTCCTATTACTTTTGTTCTCAGTGCAGGAGATGGTTTGTATACAAGTGTAGCAAGGCTATTTGGTATTATAGCTGCATCTCCAACCAAGTACTGTTTGAGGGCAGAAAGGAGCAGAAGTGGGCCCAGCCCTGATCTAAATGGTGCTGTGCTGCCTCACTTGGTACATAGACCTTTGCTACTGGCGCGGCCTCAGCAGGGTGGCGAGAGGTCTCTCAGCCCTTTGAGGATCTCCCTCTGGTCAAAGATGCTGCCTTGGTACTACTGCAGGACAAGAGTCACCTCCAAATGTCTAAACAGAAAGGATGACAATGTCTGTAATGAGTGGTGACCATCCTGTTTCAAAACCAAGGGTTAATTTTCTCAAAAGAGAATTTAGGCTGAAGAATCGTAGAGTAGACATCAGCTCCCCAGCAAAGCAGAATGGCCATTCCTCTTAATTCCCGAGGAATTCAATGGATATTTTGTCAAGTAGACTAAGTCAGAGGAGAAGTGCATACTCTGAAGGGGCTCTGGGACTCTCCCACCACAGCACCAGAAGCAATTAGGGGTACACTGCACACACACAGTGGTGCTCGACACCCATGAGCTGTGCAGGACAAAGCATCCAGCCAGTGAAGGGATGACAGAAACCACATTTTCCTTCCAGCTCATGCAGTTGCAATTTTTTCCAGTAAGCAGATAGCTAAAGCAGGGAGTGGTGAACAGAGCAGAGTCACAACAGACCAGGTTTCAATGCGACGCACCAAGTTATTTCTTCAGCTCTGGGAGCAATAGGAAGTTGTCAATGTTCTGGCAAGGAATCAGAGTTAATGTGTTCTCATAATGAGTATAATGACATAATGAAATGCTGTTGTAATTGAAGGTATTAATAGCTTCTCCTGTTAAATACCAACTTGCTAAGGCCATGTGCTCCTTGAGAAAAGACATGAGCTAATCTCAGTAAACAGACAGAAATGGAGGGATTTCATTTGGATTTGGGACTCTCAGTATCCAGCCATTTGGTGGGTTTCCAGACTACTCCTTTGAGTGACTTCTGTTAAGTAACTGATTTAAATGCTTTCTTTGGTTGCACTGGATTTAACTGAGCTTATTCAGCTCTGCATGTGCAGATAGCATTTAGATTATGTGAGATAGGCAAAGAGGATTCTCCAGCCCTTGAATTCAGCTATTATACCCATCTCTAAAACTCCTTTAATCACCTAAAAAAGCACCAGCAGCTCTGGGAAAGGACCTGCTTTGTCCTCAGCTGGCAGGAGCACAGGGACCCTCTGGGCCCATGTGCTCTCATCCATCCCACACATCTCAATTTTCAGCTCTCAGCAGAGCCAGGGACTGCAGCCACTCTTTGCCATTCATGCTCTGTCTCTCATATTCTCTCCTTTACTTAATAATCAAATGCCCATACTTAGTAACCATGGGTGTTGTTCCTGCCTTCAGCTGCGATGGGTAACGGACCAACTCACTGTCTGATGTTAGCAGAGGAGCTGAGGAACGTTCAGTGGTCAGTCATTCAGGTTTCCCTTGGCTGAAAGCTTGTTCTTGAAGGAAACCACTTGCCAGTCAACAATGTGATGCCCATGGAAGTTGGGCTGAGGGCAATGGCCCCAAGAACCTCTGCAGGTGGAATGGAAGACAAGGGCTTTTGGCTTCACTCCTCATCACAGGTCTGGAGCCATACACAGCCTTTCAGTGTGGGAGCTGCCCAGATGGGTTGTGGAGTCTTCTTCTCTGGGGACATTCAGACTCTGGGATGAGTTCCTGTGTGACCTACTCTAGGTGATCTTGCTCTGGCAGAGGGGTTGCACTGGAAGAGCTTTCGAGGTCCTTTCCAGACCTTCAGATGCTGTGTGGTTCTGTGTCTATGGGAGCAGCTATGTGACACTGCATGAGGATTTCCACCATCCTAGTAAATTGTTCTGTGTTACACCTTCCTTTTGTCTACGTTCCCCAGAGTATCCAAGGATGACAATGACCTGCAAGTATTGTCCAAACCTCAATATCTGCATGGGACAGTGTGTGATGCAATAGTGTGGTGGTTTAGCCCAGTGTCCACCCGCTGCCAGTGGGCTCCTGCACGGGCTGCCAGTGGGTCTCTGCTCCCTGGGGCCTCCCTGGGCTGCAGGGGCACAACCTGCTTCACCATGGGCTTCAGCACATATCCCAGGGTGCCTGGGCACCCTCCTGTCCTCCTCTGCACTGACCTGGGTGTCTGTGGAGATGTTTCACATTCTCCCTCCCTGTTGCTGCTCCAGTTCAGCAACTGCCCAGCAGCTTCTTCCCCTTCTCCAATCTGTTATTCACAGAGGTGTTACCTCCATCACTAATTGTCCAGGCCTGGGTCAGCTGCAGGGTCCAGCTTAGAATTGACAGACTCTAATCCTGTCAGCTACAGGGGAAGCTTCTGGCAGCTCTTTGTTTAAAGGAGCCACCCCTGTAGCCCCCTTGCTACCAAAAACCTGTCCCAGGCCAAACCAATACATCGAGTCAAATGTTTGTAAGGTCTGACCTTGGGTGCACAGCAGGGAACTGCCCCACCTGGAGCACACCTCCTGAAAAGATATCCCAACTCAGTGAAAAGCATCTCACTGCTGGAGAACCCATCCTTTCATTGGGTGCCTAAAGGCTACTTGTGTCCTCTAAGGAATGCAAGAGTTACAGGTCAGACCTGCTTTTGGGTAGAGTGGGAGATCTGGTCTTCAGGAGACTGCTTTGCAGTCCATTAAGCAGCATCAACTACTGGGGCAGTCAGATTTTGTTCTTCCACTTTCCTGCAATAACTAGGACAAGGTGACACTGGATTTCCATGGGGACAGAGAGGAGTGTCGATGTGGTTTTGCTGGAAGTGTGAGCAGAGGCTGTTCAGGTTTTGTTTCTGATGGCGGTTGCTATAGGGGATGATCTGAAGGCACAGACGAGGCTGAGCCAGGGCAAGAGTTACAGGTGGGTTCAGCAGCCAGCCGAGGATCTTTATAGAGGATTAAATGTCTCAACTCCACCAGGGAAGGATGGCTGCCTTCCTGCCATAGTTTCCAGTCCAGCTGTGATAGTGCAGCCCAGGCTGAGGATGCACCTGGCAAAAAAAAAAAAAGTATAAAGAAGCAGGTTTTTTGTAAGATAATTAAAGACCATGTAGTGGGGCTGTATGTGTGCAGGTCTCACAGGGAGCTGCTGTCAGAGAAATGACAGCAGACCCACATCTTCCCCATGTCCCAGCAGCTGGAGCCCAGGAGGACAGAGGAGGGCTCGATGTGCAGAGTGTGGATATTCCTCTGGTGGGCTTCTCTGATCCTTCCAGCTTAACCAGTCTCCTGGCAACCAGAGGCTGCTGAGGGAGCTCAGGGATAAGCAAGCTACCTGCACCTCATTTACAGCTCTGTATTTGTTTGTTTGGGTGGCAGGCATGTGGGCCATTCACTAGAGCCTGGGAATGGTCCATTAGTCTCTCTTCAGTTTAACACCAGGTTCTGCTAATTTATGGCATTTGTACAGGTCTTTGTTTCAATGTTGAAAAAGACAGTTGGAAGACCAGAAAGGTGCAGGAAAAAAAAAAACAAAAAACATCTTCAAAGTTGATTTAAGGGTCAGGAAGAACACTTCCCATGCAGAGTTTTAAAGGCTTCAAGCTGGTTAGCTTTCAAAACAGAAGAGAGAGAGGTGACTTCGTCATTGCATCTAAACACCTTTGGGGCAGGGGGGTGCAGAAAATATGGTGCAATAAAGACTCTGTGACTCTGCTGCAAAAGGCAGAACAAGAGCTGGGAGCTGAAGCCATCAAGGAAAGCATTTCACCACCACCGAAAGTGGCCTGAAGAGATCTTTCTGAAAGGTGTGTTTCAGTCAAACCCGAGGCAGTAGATGTGCTACGTGATGAGCCCTGTGAGACGTAACGGCCCGTGGTTTACAGGAATTCGGGTGTGATGAACTACTGCAGCTCTCCAGCTTTACCCCCTCTGAATCTATTAAATAAAAACATCACACAAGCTGCAAGCCAGTAACAAATTCCTCTTTTTGATGCACACTTGGAAGTGAGGAGGTGGCTGGAGCTCTCCTGGAGGCACACACTGCTCCTGGGAGAGACACACAGACCGTTGCCGTGTCCAGAAGGTGAGGCTGTGGGAGAAGCAGTCTTTTTTACCTTGTGTCAGTTTAGTGCAATCTGAGACTGATGAATTCATGACTGACATCAAAGATGATTGGGCAGGTTTTGGAGGTTTCACAGCATCTGATGCCATGGACTCTGGCCCAGGGCAGAGCATGGAACAGCAGCAGATGGGCAGCGAGGCCACAGCCTCACTCAGGAGCCGTCCTGCAGGCAGAGATGAGGTGAAAGGTCATAGATAATGCATCCAGTAGTGTGGTTAACCTGGGGCTAACCTTGGATTCATGGTAGTCTTTCTGGGGACAGCTGAGCTTGAACAACCCCACAGCTCCCAGGTCAAGGGAGTGCCAGGATCGCTGCATTTTAACAAAGCACAAGCTGAAGCAGTGGCACAGTCTCCTGCTAACTCAAGAGCAGGTCCAGAGCCTGGCAAAGACTGACCCCCTCCACCTTCCCTCTCTGCACCTCAGAGTGAGGAAGACAAGCTAACTGAGCAAGCTGCCTTCCCAGGCAGGTCTGTGTTAACCCATCCTCTGCAGTGTGCTGCTCTGCTCAGTATTCACAACACGGCCCGATTTATAACAGGGATTTTTCATTTTGAGTTTCAAGGTATAACAAGGTGGTTATAAAACTGATTTAGGGATACAAAAGTTTGATTATAAAGGGAAATTATTCGAGGGCTTCAATGGAAGGAATAAGTTGCCATGAAATAATGGTCCTGTTAACAGGGAAGATATGACCTGCATGAAAAGGCTGTTAACTGTTCCCTTGCCCCATGCACAGCCATCCCACCAGCCCCCATGCTGCAGCACCAGGAACGAGGTTTCCCCAGGGAGAAGCTCCATGCTCCCACTGTTTCTGAACCTACTGCAGGGCAGGGAGGGCAGGAAGGAACATGCTCAGCTCCCAGCAAAGGCAAACCCCTGCAGTGGGATCTGGAGTGTTACTGGGAGGGAGAGGAAAATTATGTGAACTGTATGATATGATGCTTCGCCTCAGAAACAGGTGTAAAAGTGATGGAGTGGCCCCCTGGAAGCAGACAGCGGAGCAGATAGAGGGCTCAGCCTCCCAGCAGACAGGATTGGAAGGAGGAGACTGGCTTGCAAAGACAGGTAAACTCTGATTTTTCACTGTACAAGGAGCTGTTATTTTCACAGCCCGGCATACGGCACCAGGCGCTCCTGCTGAAGGGCAGAGGAGGGGAAAAAAAGCCGTCAACACTCCCTCCTTTACACCGAGAGTCACTCTGCTCATACTCAGCTTGGAGCACTGAGATGAGTGGCTCCATGCTGGCACTGGTGGAGTCTGTGAGACAGCTCGTCCCCAGTGCAGAGAGATCGCTAGTGTCCCATGCCCATCTCCCAGCCTGCAGCCCCCATGCCTCGTTCCAGCTGTGCCAGTGCCTGCAGGCTACTTTGCAAGTGACAGGTCAGGTTTGGTTTACTCCAAATATCAAATGTTAAAGATTTGTCATTGAATCAATTCTCTTTTTAACAAAAAAGTTCGCTTACACTGTGCAAGGAGCCAACATGCCCTTTTGCAGTGGGTTTCATTACTACCCAAAAAGCCCTCAACTCATAGCACAGTCACTCTGCAAGGCAGTAAGGGAAGTGTGTAGACTGTATCCCTGTGTCTTCCCGGGCTGTGGGCATGCAGACCCTGTGGGCATCCATGATCAAGAAAAGGCTCTCCAGGGTTGGGCACAGAGCCAGGGTGAATGTGGGAATGCACCATGGCTCAGGATCACACGTCCCCAGACCCATGCAGCCTTTTCTTAGCCATGGGCATCTGCCAGGGAGAAAAGCAGCTTGGTTTAGCTCAGCTCCTGCAAACTTTAACTCATTCAGCACCTGCTCCTCTAGCCCCTTACTCTGTGCAGAGCACTCCAGCCTCAGATCTGTCCCTTGGACAGGAGTTTATTTCAGCAGTCGGGTCTTCTACAACCACAATGACCAACTTCACGTGTGCCAGGGTGGGACAGAGCAGTAGGACAGAAGGGACAGGAGGATGGAAGTCTGCAGCAGTGCAGGAGCTAGTGCACATAAGCAAAGTAGTGAGCAGGACTGGGGAGTTTCAGCCCAGCGGGCATCTGCTCCATCAGAACACTCTGGCAACGGGCTCCAGAGAGTGGAGCAGGAGCAGGGGCTGAACTACTGTCTGCAAAACACTGCTACCAGGAGCAGCTTTCCAGCATTTTGGAAATGCTGGGATGCAGATAACCAGAGCCAGTCACTTCCAAGTGGGAAAGGAGGCAGAGGATTCATCAAAGAATACGAGTCAGAAGGCTATTATTAGACAGAGATTATAAAACTGCTCATAGTGAGACAAGGAAGACAGGAGCAGAAATATTGATGTGCTGTGTGGGAAGGGAGCCTGAGGACATGCCACATACCCCAAGAGCTGTGGAGTGTTTCCCCTCACTGCTATGGAGGGTAAAACACACTCAGAAGCACTTCTAGATTAATCACAACAGACAAGGTACCCCCAGTGTCTCGTGAGCTAACAAGGAGATATCTGGCCTTTATTAATTTTGACTATATCAGAGACAACAGGGAGCTGAGGAGATGGCAAGAACACTGACATTTTACTTTCCAGTGCACCATGAAGGAAAGCAGGGCTGTAATCCAAACTCAGCCAGAGAAAATGACAGGAAAACCAACACAGGTTTCAACTGATAAAGGATCAAATTGCAGAATTAACACCAATCAGCTTAATTACAGAGAGGAAACTTGTGCATGGCAGGACTCATGCAGAAGAACTGGCCACGTACCACTGCTTTGCAGATAAAACACATGAACAGCACCAGGAACTAGCAGAAAGTCTCTCTGTTTGTCAGCAAATGGGAAGGTGAGGCTGAGGTTCAGTGTGACTCGAGGTGCCCAGCACCAGCAGACACGAGGGATGCCTCACTCCCTGGCAAAGGCAGAGGGTGCGTGGCTGCAGCCACAGCCGCCGTCACCCTGCTCACCTGAGGTAAAGCATCCAGACAAACAAACACCAAAGCTGGGTCTTCATGTAAGGTGAAAATTAGGGCTATGATAGATCCATTTTTTTAAACCACTCAGATCTCCAGTTCTCACTGTTAGACTGGATTGGAGAGACAATGGGGACTCGGGTCAATGGGACAGGTCAGGCATTGTGTGGCAATGAACACGTTCAGTTTAGCTGTGCTGTATGGGCAAAATTCACTTTAAATTGCATCACAGAGCAAATTCTCTTCATCATCCATTGCCTGGGAGTTCATAAGTGAAGATCTGTCATCAGAGATGCAGCCCACAGTTGTCTAAAAGTTCAGTGTCTGGGCTGCAGACTTGAATGTGCTCTGCAAGGGTGTCCAGTGAAGTGGCACACATGGAATCACAGAGTTGTTAGGGTTGAAAAAGATTTTCAAGGTCATCAGGTCCAACCTCTCACCTCACAGTGCCAGGCCCATCACTGAACTAACCCACAGCCCTCAGCACCTCATCTGTGTGTCTTTTTAACATCTCCAAGAATGAGGACTCCATACCCTTCCTGGGCAGCCTATTCCAATACTTAACAACCCTGTCAGGGAAAAAAGTTCTTCCTAATGGCCAATCTAAACCTCTCTCGGTGCAACTTGAGGCCATTTCCTTGTGTCTCAACATTCATTACTGCAGAGAAGAGATCAACCAATACCTCACTACAATTCCTTTTCAGGGAGTGTCAGAGAGTGCTCCTGTCTCCCCTCGGCCTCCTCTTCTCCAGGTTGAATACCCGTATTCCCTCAGCTTCTCCCCATCAGACTTGTGGTCCAGCCCCTTCCCCATCTTCATTGCCCATCTCTGGACACACTCCAGCACCTCAGTGTCCTCGTAGTGAGGGGCCCAGAACTGAACCTAGCACTTGAGGTGCAGCCTCATCGGCTCTGAGCACAGAGCATGTGCCAGTCTGTGCAAAGCAGACAGTGAAGACAGGCAACCTGCCCTGCTCTTCCTCTGCCCCCAATTACCTCTGCTGTGGCACCTCTCATGTCCACTTGATCCACAGCTGCATGGGCTCAGAGCAGACATCATTGCCACAGTGTGAGCATCAACCTCACACTTGCAAGCACCTAGAGCTCTGGCAGAGCCAGGCAAACCTCTGTCCCTACAGGTGACCAGCTCAGGTAAGGAACTATATATATGTAAGGAGATATATATATATATATAAAGATATATATATATATATTTATATATATATATATATATATATAAGGAGATATATATATATATATGTCAGCTGCTGATTCCATCAGGCACTTTTCCAAGTAGTCATATTCAGGAACCTTTCCTTCCAGTGCATGAGTCTCATCTGAAGGCATCCAGACTCCCCTTTTTTTCCCCTGAGTGACAAAATGCTCCAACCATGACGATCTTTCTACTCTGTAACTTGTGACTGTTACAGTCGGGTCTTCCCATGCATCACTTCTCATTCCCTTTTACCTTGTGTTTCCTCCTCCACAGATCTCAGCCACAGCCTTGTCTTTTATCAGAGACTCAGCAAGCCCCCAGGATTGCAAGATTGGCTCTTCTCTCTAGATCAATCACAAGTAATCCTATGATTTTTGTCCTCTTTGTGTGCCCTGCGCTTAAAAGCAGGTTGTTCATGGGTTTTATTTTCTCCATGGGCTGCAGCACTCCCCAATTTTCTGTACTACAGCTGGGTGCACTTAGCCTCTTCTGCTTGACTTGCCTCAAAAATGTGAAACTCTTCAGGATCTTCAGAGTAAGCCACTGTCAAGAAAAAAAAGCTGCCTTCAAACTTTCCTCTGTTTATTCTTTTAGCTGTTGCTTGATGCCAAACGAGCAGTGAAACAGTCCCTGAGTGTTCTGCCTTTGGTTTAAGTTTGTTCATGCAGCTTCAGCCCTTATGAGGCTCTTAATTGTGCATCATTTTTGATTGTGCTCCTGGTACAACAGCAGATGAAAGGTGATGAGGGCAAACAAAAAAAATTGTAACGTCCAAAAAAAAAAGGTCTGAGCCTGAAGTCCAGCAAAGCTTAAACACTGCCTGGTGTTTGGAGAAACCTTCTTACAGGAGAGGGGGTCAGAGAAATCCTGCTCATCAGGGATTCATTGACAGTCTCTTAGGTGATCATCTTTCAAGTTGAGGCGCTTGGAAGGGGAGATGGATAGATGGTCTCATTTCATTTGCATCCTATTTGTCTGTGTTGTTTCAGCACCCAGTAGGAGTTGGCAGAGTCCCCTCCAGGTAAATGTACTCAAAGGCAAGGTCTTTCAGCTCTACATCTCTTTTTACTGAACAAGTTTGTGTTACCAACAGTGCTGAAGCAGGTTGGTTGCTCGAAGATGCTCCATGACTCCTGTGTCATATACTATGGCTATTTTATTTGAGTTAAAGTGATGGAGGATGGTAACATCACGCTGGAATCCGCCCCTAGGTGTCTGAGTTCCTTGCAGGGATCAGGAAGAGCAGTGGTTGCTCTCCTTCCAGAGGGAGCTGCCTGAGTGTCCTGCCACTGTGGTGTGCACAGCTGTACCCCTATCCCAGTCAGCACCTCTGCTTGTGCAAGCACTGTACACACACAGTGGCTGCCACACTTGATCTCAGATACGAGGTAATTAGTGAAGCTGTCCTCAGGATGTTCCATAATCTCAACTGTAATTGCAAACTAAAGTTTATATTGTTGATGCTTGTTGGAGAAACTCACAATTGTGAAGCAGATGCAGCAATCTCCCCCCTGTACCTGAAGGCAGCCTGAAATAACAGCTCCAGAAGAAGTATGAACTGTCTGTTAATTGGACAAGGCATTAATTGTGAAAGTGAATCACTTCAGTAATTTCCCAGCTCATTTATCCATCCCAGGCATTCAGAGATGTGTCCAGTTCTGGGCTCCTCAGCTCCAGAGGGACAGGGAACTGCTGGAGAGAGGCCAGTGCAAGGACACCAAGATGCTGAGGGGACTGGAGCATCTTCCTGCTGAGGAAAGGCTGTGGGACCTGGGGCTGTTCAGTCTGGAGAAGAGGAGACTGAGCTCAGGGAGATCTCATTAATAGTTACAAATATCTAAAGGGTGAGTGTCAGGAGGTTGGGGCAGCACTTTGTTCTAGCAACAGGACAAGGGGTGATGGGATGAAGCTGGAACACAAAAAGTTCCACTTAAATATAAGAAAAAGCTCTTTCAGTGTTTCAGTGAGGGAGCCCTGGCCCAGGCTGCCCAGGGAGGATGTGGAGGCTCTTCCCTGGAGCTCTTCAAGACCCACCTGGACACGTTCCTCTGTGACCTGATCTAGGTGAAGCTGCTTCTGCAGGGGGCTGGACTGGATGATCTCTAAAGGTCCCTTCCAACCCTGCCATTCTGTGATTCTAAGATCTCCCTGTCCCAGAACCTACAGCAACAAAACCATCAAGTGCTTCCTTGTTGCCTTGTGCTCCCCAAAGAAAACTCTCTAATGCCTCCTGAAAAGCACCATAAAAAGTGTCTGTCATTTGGTAGGCTGCCCTCCTGCTTCTTTGAATATATTACAGTAACTATTTCCCAAGTCTCTGTTGTTTCACAGCCCTCGTTCCCAGAGTCTGATGATGATCTTTTCCTTGCTCATTTGCACACTTTTGAGGATTTTTCTGCTTGCACAACTTTTAATTGCAATAAACTTAATTTGCACACATCACACAGATGTTTTCATTCTAAGAGAGATGGTTCTGACTGGAAAAGCAGATGTTTTGCCATAGCTTTTAAAAATCAGCTTCACTCTGGCCCTACCAGACAACTAATAAAAACTTGCTCCAGAGTTCACAACACCCAGCTTCCCATGGCCAGGGATTTAGGGACTCCCTGATGTGCTTGAAATGAAATGTAGACACCTATTGGAGCAGAATGCTTTCAGCTGCCAGCAGTAAAGACTCTTTTATCATGCTGGTTGCAAACCCATACCTGCTAGAGAAACGAAATCAAAGAATAAGAAGAAAGACAGTGGCTCATTGCCTGCATCAGATTAACCAGTGACCTACTTGGGGAAAGCCAGGCCAAATGGGATGTGCTGATTTGCTAAAGTGCATTGACAGAACTTTTACCAAATCACTCTGGTCCCCTCTGGATCACGTTACAAGATCTGAGCTTGGCTCCTTTCCTCTCCAGCCTCTTGCTTGTTTACTGACTACGTGGGGGGTACCAACCCTTCTGCTTTGTCTTTAAACAGAAAGGCCTAATCTTTGATTTCTAACAACTAAGGTTCATAGCTGTGTGCCCAGATGCCCGGTGGCCATGCACTGTCACAGAGCCCTGGGTCACTGAAGACTGGCTGGTTTGAAGTGCTTTTTCATTCTATGCCTCTGAAGTCCAAACAGCGCTTTGCCTTGGCACCCTGCTTCGTCCAGCTCTCCTGACAGACTGCACTGAGCTCAAACTGCCTCGCTTTATTTGAACTTCCAGGGGATGTTCAGCCCTTCCTAAATTCTTGCCTGAAGTTCCCAATAGTGAGATAAACCAGCCTGGGACTTTGACAGCGGCCACAGCCCTTGGATTGCTCCACACGTGTCGTCCCCAGCCATGAACCTGGCAACTGCTCTTCCCCAGCTATTCTTGGCTATTGCTTGCTGATGGCTGGTTTTCCTTCTCCTCCCACAGAAGCCCTTATAACATTTGTGCTCTCTGAGATGTGTTTGAGCCCTTTTGGCCTGCTGGTTTTGGCACACACCAAGTCCTTCTTCCCTGTTATGTGTTTTGTGCCTCCCAGGTATTTCTCCCCTGCTTCTGAAGAGAAGGATGATGTTTGGGACCATCTAGGTCCAATAGCTCTGGTTGCCTTCTCTAAGGACATGCTCAGAGGGTCATACTGAGGGGAAAAACATGTGAGGAGTGTCCTTCTTGAGATATTTCAATCTCTCAGCACTTTCAGCTTTGTTTGGGACATCCACAGAGATCTACATTTTAGCTTGAGATCTTCCCCTTCACAGATCAGCCTGAGTGTGGTCAGATGCACATGCACACGACCACCTTTGTCTCATGCTCTAGTCTCCCTCCTATGGTACAAGAACAGAGGGCTGCTCTCAAAGGGCTCCTGTAGCACCCAAATTCCAGAGCTGATGAGCACATTGTCTCTGTCCAGCTGGGGTTTTGTACCAGCTTTAGTGCAATCAGCTTCTTCCACAGGTCCATCTCCCACACACGGAAGGTCCTTGGCTGCCGCTTCATAACCTGTCCAAAACAAGTCCTGTAGTCTGGCAGGCATTTCCATGGCACCTGACATACTGACCCCTCCTTGAGAGCTTCTGCAGCACAAATAAAATCTGGGATAATCACAACTAATGAGGCTGGTGCTCATCCACACCCCCCTATCCCCGTGCAGAGCCCAGCAGGCTGCTCCTTGGCTCCAGAAGCCTCTCCATTTTGATGGACTGCTGCTCCTCCTCTAGCTGACTGCACAGGTCTCAGAGCCAAGGACATCTGGTGCTTTGCCAAGAAGGTTTTGTGAGTTTTTTCTATGGAGTGTTTGATCCAAGCTGAGATTTGCTGCAGTCCCTCTGTCTCCTGACTCTCTCATGGTGTCAGGTAGGAGTTGAGACACAGGCTAAGGGGAGGGCTACACAGGGATGAGGGAAGGACAGTGCTCCCTGGCAGAGGCAGGAGAGGTGCCTTCCACTGGCAGGATCAGGGGGAGGCAAAGGGAACCTCTGAGGAAAACTGCTGATGAAGCACAAGGCTGGTGAATGACAGGCTGACAGAACACAGGCTGTCTAAACCAAGTGTCTTGTATTGCTACAGTCACTGTCAAGCCTGTGGCAGTGATTACCCATCGAGCCAAGCATTGTCCTTTATGGCCTCCCTCTGGGTGGACAGGGCTGGATTTAGACAAACATGTGTGGGTTCATCTTGAGGGGGAGAGGGAACTCTTGAGGAGCAGAATTGTTTTGCTGTGCACTCTGTGGCCCTGTCAAAACTGGTTGTAAAGGAGTTGGCTGCATCTGGCAGGCTTTGTTCCACGTGCAGCTGTCTGCTTCCTGTCTTGGGTTTCATTATGATAATGGGATATTGATGTGATGATAATGCCTGGCTCCATTATGGAGCCATATGTCTGTCTGGCCTTTTGCAGGCACTGAAGGGGATGGTCCTTGTGCTGGGCAGTGCAGCACTGACTCACAGAATCATAGAATCATTTTGGTTGGAAAAGACCTTTAAGATCATTGAGTCCAAGCCCTTCCCTCCCCCTGCCAAGCCCACCACCACCCCACGGCCCTCAGCATCTCAACTGCATGGCTTTGGGATTCCTTCAGGTATGGGGACTCCACCAGCTCCTCGGGCAGCCTGGCAAAGGGGCTGACCCTCTCAGAGGAAAAATTCTTCCTCATCTAAACCTCCCCTGGGGCAAGTTGAGGCCATTCCCTCTTGTCCTATCACTCATTACTGGGGAGCAGAGACCAGCCTCTCTTGTCTCCTTTTAGAGACGAGAGACTAAGTCAGTGGTTCCTCTGGATGCCTCAGGGTGGTCAGTGTCTGAAAGCCCTGCAGGGGCAGGCACAGAGTCCATCCCTTTGAGAAAGGCCCACGTGGACCACAAATGAGGCCAGAAGGACCTGGACATTCTGATCCTTGCCATGCCATTCAGGTGCTGTGCAGCAAACATCACCACTACAGGGACACATGCAACAGGCACTGGGAAGCACAGAAACACCAAAGAGCCCAAGTCAAAATGACACAGGACTGGGGCCATGGGAGAGCTGCTTCCCTCTTTGCCAGGCACTTTGGGAAGTGACAAAACCACACAATAACTTCAGTTGCTGCATAGGTCTATAGGATCACCTCAACAATTTATCACATAGCTTAGCCAAAGCTCTTGTCAGGGCAGGGTAAGACAAGACAGTGTCCATTGCAATCACCCAGCAGAAAGAAAACACCAGGCTCAGCTCCTTTCTGCTACTCTAATCCCTTAGGTGACAGCATTAAATCCCAGGATTTGGCTTGTCATGTAAGTCCGTAGTATTTTTCCTCTTTTTTTTTCCTTAGTAAGCAGAGATGACAGAGGTTTTGGATAAACAGCCTTGCCAGTCTCCTGCATCCAGGCTGTCCATTGTGTTCCGTTCACAGTGTAACCTGGACCATTAGAAACTTAAAGAGGAGAACGCAGGGACTTGGTGGAGACTGCCGGTGCTGGGTGAGCTGCACATCTGTCCCCTGCAATCAGGCACCGTGGAGGTGGGACACATTCATGCTCCCTCATGTCTTTCTGCTGGTGCAGCTGGGGCTCTAAGCACTCAAGCTCCTCCTCAGGTTCAGCTCACAGGAGCTCCAGAGAGATCAGGTGGGATCTCCCAAGTTAGATCACTTTATCAAAGAAAGCAGGCTGGTTGCAGCATGCAGCAAAGAGCTTCTGGGTAGAGCCTGGTGACTGGTCCATGGGCTGCTGCAGCTGCCTGGGTACACCCTGCAACCAAAGGCTTGTGAATCCAGAAGCCAAACGCTCGTCCTGAGTCATCTGATAGTCATGACAGCAGCTGTTGCTGAGAAGCAAGAGGGCTCACCCAGAGGCACGTGGACACAACAGACCAGCAAAATCCCCTCCCCTGGAAGTGGCTGTGTGCTTACAGCTTTTTGCAGCTGTGCCAGGTAGGGTTTTTTTTGTTGCTTTGTGTTTCAAGGTCACTTGAACATCATTAAGGAGAAGCCAAACAGGAGCTTTTGCAGAATGCAGTGACCTTGAGCCAATGAGCTGCTGTTCTTCACATTAGCTGGGGAAAGGGAGCACAGATGCTGAGCTTGACCCAGCAACCATGTACACTGCAACCATGGAATGACTTGAGGGAAAGTCTTTAGAGCAGCGGAGAAAACAGATGGTCTGTTCTGCAAGCCCCAGAACATCCACCATCACGGCAGACTTCACCGAAGGCAAGAGCCACAGCTGCCTCTGCCTTTAGCTGTGCCTACCCCATCAACCTCTCATTCTGACCCATGCTCTCTGCCTGGGGCTAATCTATATTTTTTAAAGCAACACAAGCATGTTTTAAACAGCCTAAGAGATAAGATGAGGAATAATTTAGCTGCTGTCTTTCCTTGTCTTTGAACAACGTTCAGGTCAGATGCCCCCAGCATGGCCCTGAAATTTACCACAAAGGTGAGTCATCTGTTTTGGAAATGTTATCCAGTGCATCAGCCACTGTCTAAAGGAACCTCCACTAATCATCAAAACTGGTGGGGGGGGGGGGGGGAACCCAATGTGAAGCCACAAGAGAGAAGTGAGGTGTGGGAAACCAGACATGACCATGGCTAGAGGATAGTTCATAACTCAAAAGCACCAGAAGTAAGTCCTTATTCCCCATGCAGCTCTGATTCCAGCCTCTCCTGACTTTGGAGGGTTTGCCTGCTCAGCCAAGGCAAGTGGTTGCTTTGTATGGAGCACATCTCCACCCAGCCACAAATCTACAGGTGGTTAAGCAGGTGGGGTGTGTGGTTGGCTTTGTACCACGCTCCTCTGGAAGCTGAGTGGTCTGACTTACAAGACCCACGAGAGGTCTGTGATTTATTTCAAGCCCGTTTATGGCTCACATAAAGCTTTAAGATGGAATCTGGTTTAGTATTTCGTTTTTATTTCATTTCATCATGCCTGCACACTGTAAATTTCAATGTTTGGCCTGAGCTCAGTGGGTGTAAATCGGGGCAGCCCCTTGGAAGCTGGTGATGCCACACTCACTCACATCCACTGAGGATTTAGCCAGTTGTCTCTTAATGTGTGTTACCTTTTTATTTTTGGATATGTTAAATGGGTTTTACAAGGTTGCCAGATAAAGAAAAGCTATCTAGGGGGAAGCAAAATGCCATTCATGGTAAGTAGTTTTCAGCCCCCAGAACCACCTTGTGGTGAGCAAGCATGGGCCAGAGCTCTGCCTGGGAGAAGGAAAGATGTGGAGGGGAAAAGAGGGAAATAAGAAGGGATGTAGTATGAAGAAGTAAGAAGGGAAAAGAAGTTGGGCATCAATGGGGGGAGGTATTGAAGCCCAAGGGATGAAAGAGGTGCAGGTCCACCATGCTTTGCTTCAGCCTGAAAAACAAATGAGACACATCAAGAAGTGCTGCAAAAAGATGTTCTCATTATACCAGTCAGACCTTGTCTGACCACAGGCACTCTCTTTCCAATCCTCTTTACTGAGGACCTCAGCCAGGAGAGGTCCCTGACAGGCCTCAGGCTGCCTGGGAACAGTTAGGGCAGCTTTTTCCTAGAGAAGCCCTTCCAAAAATCAGTCACTAGACTAAAAGCTCCTTTGCTTTGCTGGTTCTCTCAAACTGGTGCAGCGCCTGTTTTGTACTGGGAAGGGGTCACCCACAGCCCCTGGATGCAGAGGGATGTCCCAGGGGCTGCAGGGGGCTGAGACCTGAGGTGTCACCTACCCAGCAGTGTCCCAAAGTAAAGACAAAGGGGAACCCTGGCAGGGGCAAGGACACTGGGACAACAAGAACAGCAGCGACTCAGCCCATGGGTCTTGGCAGTGTCCCTGCAGTAACTGCTGAGGCCCTGCAAAGGGACCCAGAGGCTGCAAAGTCTCCTGGTGAGATGCATTCCCCTTCCAGACTTGGGGCAGGATGCAGATGCCTCAGACTGACATTAGCCTACAGGATCCTCTTTTCTGACCAAGCTCTCAGATGACTACAGACATTTGTGCTACCCTGAACCCTTTGGTCAGACAGCTTCTGGAGGCCATAAGGAACATGCAGTCATCTCATCCCCTGCAAAGTCTTATCAGTAACTATCTCCCCTTCCCTTGCTCAGGGCAAAGTGTGGACCTGGACTGGGCTGAAATCTCTTGGATTGTTTGGAAGACTTATAGGAAATCAAAAGGTTTTACATAAACAACAGATTCCTTCTGGATGGGGTTTTTGGAGATGCCTGTGCTGCTGATAAATCCTGCAGCCAGCAGCAGAGCACTGCTGCAATATCAAAGCTGGCAAGGGGAACTGGTTGTGCAGAACCTCAGGCAACACAACAGAGTTTTGTCTCCTTGACTTTGGCACTACAGCACGTTAAGCTACCTGATAGAATAGGAGCTGCTATTTTTCAAATAAGAGCTAAAATAGAGGCCCTGGTGCCTCATGGCCATTAAAATAATCAGGATGGGGCTTTTTTTTGCAAGAGCAAAAGTGCTGTTTCTGGTTACTGGCCATATTCTAAGCCTGTTATTAAATGCTGTCCAAATTCCCCCTGCCTCTTCATCTGGCTGTAGTGCTCTTCATCTCCCCTTCCAGGTGCTGAACAGCTCTGTGTCTTGCCTGGGAACGCTTGGCCACCTGACAAATGGTGAGATGATTGTGCATTGCTGCTGTACCAGAGAGTACATGCATTTGGCAAAAGTGGAACGTAAATATCGCTCCCAGGATGCTGAAAAAAATCAATGGCACCATTTCTGCTACATGAGTTTCAGTAGGGAAAGGCTGTCTGAGATCACTTGTGCATGTGTTGCTGTCAGGGGCTACACGGTGTGTGCACTTCCCAGCGATTTGTCACTGCTCCATCACACCAAAGGGAACAGGATCTGGCAAGAAACAAGCAACTAGCTGGGAAAAAATAGAGACAGATCTGGAATACAGCATCCAAAGTTCAAACAAAAGCCCTGTCTTCCATGTGAGTGTGTTTGGAGCTGTATAATCCATGACCCAAGTATCTTCCATCTCAGTCAGCTCTAGCAACAACCTTCCTTGCTGGGAGTGGTGGAGTCTTCTGTTGGACTGGGCTGGGCTTTGCAGAGAGCTCAAAAGAGCCAGGGACATACAAGAATAAAGCCTAAACATGGGCTTTACTCACACCTGCGCCTTCTTGTGTCTTTCTCTATATATTGATGCTCTCATTTCTAAACACTGTTCTTCCCAAAGCACCAGAGCTTTCCCAAGATTCCCTTTCTTAGGGGGCAACCCTCTGGACACCAAAACTCTTACCACATGAATTTCCATTCACCTTTTTCCAACTGTTTTTCCTTCTTATATATTTATTTATTTATTTATTTAAGAAGTTTTACCTATGCTTTATCTCCTCTGCAGGAGCTTTGTGTTCCTGCCTTAGCCTCATGTGCTCTTTCTACCTGAGCCGTCCCTTTCTGGCCCACGCTGAATGGAATTTGCTGACATCCATCAAGGTACAGCTAGAATCTGAACTGGTGGTGAATCTAACACATTTAATTTCATCACATGTTCCAGGAATACCAAGAAGGCTGAGGTCTATCTCTTCTCTTGGAATTCTGTCGGACCACACCAAGGAAAGAAAGGATGGCTGCAGTCCTGTCTGGCTGGGCACTCTGCTCCTCTCCGTTGACCCCAGTGACTCCTGTCTGTCAGCTGCTACCTGAGGGAGTCACCAGGAGCTCTGCCTCCACTGCTCCCGCTCACCAGGCTGGTGTTTGGCCTGCACCTTCCTTCATCAGCAACTTGCAGCCCTGCTAGGACCGCGAGACACCATCTCCAAGCATCCACCTCATGTCCAAGGTTCACCCTTGGCTATGCAGGACCTCTACAGTCCTTGGGAAAGCTCAAGGTTTCTCTCTTAAAAGTGAATGATGGGTTCTGGTTTCCTTCCATGGTCTGTAGCCCTGTGGATACGATGTGAGTGTCTATATCCAAACACAAATGTAAAGAAACACAGGAGATAACCCCTCCACCTGTGGAAAACACAAGCAGAGTACAAATCCATCAAGGGTGGGTGTGAGGAGGCTGGAGCCAGGCTGTGCTCAGGGATGGCCAATGACAGGACAAGGGGCAATGGGTATAAGCTGGAACAGAAGAGGTTCCAGAGAAAGACAAGGCAGAATTTGTTCCCTGTTGAGGTGAGGGAGCCCTGGCAGGGGCTGCCCAGAGGAGCTGTGGAGTCTCTTTCTCTGGAGACATCCCAACCCAGCTGGATGAGTTCCTGTGTGCCCTGCTCTAGGTGCTGCTGCTCTGGCAGGGGGGTTGCACTGGATGAGCTTTCCAGGTCCCTTCCAGCCCTTGAGATTCTGTGATTCTGTGACTGCGTATTGCTGCCATGGCACAGTGCAACAACATAGAGGCAGAAATGCCAGTGCTGAAGGCCTGGGAGATAGAACTCAGCAGCAAACCTCCTGCCAGGTCCCTCCCATGGGGAGGGTTTGCTGGTGCCCATGGGGAACCCTCACACACAAGCAATTTTTTCACATTACTTAAAAAATAACCCAAATCCCAACCCAATGATGAGAGAGTGTCAGAAGCAGCAATGTTTCAATTCCAGGTAGACATAAAACCTCCTGTAAAAGGTGAAGAATGACTTGGCTGTGTTGTTGCATTTGTCCTGTGATGACACCATGAGTAACTGAAGGTGGCATGCCCATCCCTCACTTTATGAGCATTCAGTGCTGGCTGCTGGTGGGGCAAGGGCATGGGGCACAGCATTTGCAAAGCATCCTGCTCAGTTCAGACACACAGGGTCTGGGGTGGGTTTTTTTGTGTGTGAGGGTTCCCCATAGACACCAGCAAACCCTCCTTGTGGGAGGGACCTGGCAGCAGATTTGGGGCTGAAATGCCAGCACTGGCATTTCTGCCTCTGTGTTGTTGTACTGTGCCATGGCAGCAATATGCAACCACAGAATCACAGAGGGACTGAGGGTTCACCCTTCCAGCAACATTTCCTCATCCCACTTGCTTCTCTGTGCTGGACAGGTATGTTAGCTCGTAGTTCAGACACAAGTGTCCTCAGCAGTAGCTACAGATGAGCTGCCCAGTACCAACCAGTTCCAGCCTGTGAGACATGCTGGGCTGCCACAGTGTCCTGGATAGAACAGGGGCCTGTAGTTGCACCTAATTGCACCTGAGGGCTGCGAGTCTTTGGTGTGTAATCACAGTAAACCAAACACCTCCTCTGACTGATGCAGGTTAGTGCTCCTCTTCTGGCAGATGCTGGAGAGGAGAGGCCTCCAAGCAAAGTGCAGAGATCCACAAAAGAGAGATATCCACAATCCCTCTTCTTTAGAAGAGCTGCAGCTCGTGTATCCTTCATACTTAGGACTGCAGTAGAACCAGACATCACTTGTCCTTGGGGACACATCACACTGCTGCCCATGCCTGCCCTCAGGTGAGGCCAGCATGGTTCCCACCCCAGAGCAGGGCCACGGGACTCCTGCTCTGGAGATGCCATCATTAACTTCTTTCTAGAGATATGTAAGGATGGCAGAGACCTTGAGAACCTGAGCTCCCTGGGTCTCCTCCAGGGTCAATATCCTTGAATGGTGGAGGAATCCATCCTTCACGGAGCAGCAGGGATCCCCTCCATCAGTGCACAGGACTGGACAGCAGTCCTTGCAGGAATAGCATTCTCAGTCTCAGCCACTCAGCACTCAGCAGGACACACCAGGCCAGCTCAGACTTCAGGGTGACATTTTTCCTCATTAGCTGAGGTCTTGGCTGCACTTTAGTTGTTGAGAGTTCAATAGCTGGAGCTTGCTACATGCAAATGGAGGGAATGTGTGCCAAATGTCTCACAGCCCCCAGCTTGTGTCCAGCCATCCCTGCAGAAAACCTGGGGCACTGGAATGCTTTAGACTCCTCTACTGCAGGAGGGAGGATTCCTCTATGGGCCAGAGGTGGGTCTGAACCCAAGAGCTGGGAGAGAGCTCAACAACTCTTTACTGGGTCTTCACTGCAACCCCCTCCCCCTGTTACCATGCAAAAGCAGCTCCTGGCTAAACCAGGACAGTCATGCTCCCTGGGCAGGCGATCTCATGCAGCCTCTGTCCTGCTGTGCCTCCTGGGTACAGGCAGTGTTTGCTGGCACAAGAAATGCGACCTCAGCCTCTCCTCCAGGGAGCAGAGGGAAAACAGCATGGACCTGCTGCTGTTGGACCTTTGCAGCTGAGCCAGGTACAGTCTGAGCCTTGGGGCATCAGGTGGAAGCTGAGGCCCAGTGATGATGGCTGCAGATGGGAAATCACAGAATCACATGATGGGAGGGGCTTTTAAGAGGCTTCTGTAGATCTTCCAGTCCATCGCCTGCTAAAGCAGTTTCCCCTCAATCAAGGGACACAGGGACACATGCAGCTGGGTTTGCAAACATCCAGAGGAGACTCCATAGGCTCCCTGGGCAGCCTGGGCCAGGGATCCCTCACCTTCACAGGCAAAAAGTTTCTCTTTGTGTTCTAGTGGAACTCCCTGAGTTGCAGCCTGTGACTGGTACCCCTTGTCCTGTCAATTTTAGGTGAAGGGGAAAATAAATGGGAAAAGAAACCTTCAGATCTACTGGGCCTGACCTAGAAGACTTTCTTTAAGACTCACAACTTCTGATCTCAGGTTTGGGAAGAAGGGTCAGGCCTGAAACAAAAGTGGCTGGACTAGCACATCACACCTAGTCCCAGCTGTCAGCCTGACCACCAGTCCTCACCAGAGTCCTCTGAAGAGACCAGTGCAGACAAGCTATGTCCCAGAGGAGGGAAAGGAGCAGTGTCAGAACAGCAGAGTATCTGCCTGTGCCTAATTCACACTCTCTTCAGCCCTCTGCTGTTACTCTGGGTTCCTGCTCTGTGCCTGCCTCAATGTCTAATAGAAGTGGATGATATTCATAATTCAGAAACAAAGATCAGGATTTACTCTTGCTTTGCTGCCAAGTCCAACATACAGACAAGGAGACTGGGACCCTTCTTTTCCCTTGAAGGAGTCTCAGTGAGCCCTGAGGATGCAGCATCATGGCACCAGGTCATCCAAACTCTGTTTGGCCTGTGCCATGGCCCCAGGGACAGAGCACTGCTCACAGCCCATGCTGGCAGGCTCTCAGGAGGGGCTGACAAATTTGCCAGTGCTTCCCACACTATGAAACTCTCTTCTGGAGAACAGTAACAATGAGAGGGAGTGTGTCCTGCCTGGGCTGTTCACATGCTCCAGGAATCCCTCAGCACATGAACAGACACAGCATGTGAGTGCAGGGACACTCTCAGTCTGGGTGTGGGTGTCTTTGCATGAGGAGGCTCTGTGCAGAGGAGGTAACAAGCTGAACATCATCAATCCTAAAAGGACTTCACACCATTCATGTTTTTCATGAGATGTAATTTATAGACCTCTCCCTTGATGTTTTAGGAGAGTGCAAAGACAAAAGCAACCCATAACCTAAAGGCAGGAATGTGCTAATTAAATGTGCAAAAGGAATGCTAATTAGGAGACAGTGAGCAGCAGGAAGGGCATAGACATGGTGTAATCCTGGGAAGTCTCCCCAGATCGCTCCATCCTGTCCTGGAGATGCAATTGCTGCCTGGGGCAGCTGCTCTGGGAGAGGCTGAAAGGCCAGTTCACCTCAGGGCAGCTCCAGTCCTACTGGTGAGATACAAGGCACAGCCACAGAGTCTGGCAGGTTGGTCTGGGAAATGGCCAGGCAGGTTGGTATGGAGGACCCTTCTCTCCACAGTTGATAACAGACCGTGGCATACCAGAGCCAGAGCCCAGAGACTGTCTCATCAGGCGAGTTCAAAGCCAAATCCATCACTGGACGTTCAGCTCTTTGCTCAGCAGCTGCATTTCCAAAGCACTCCTTCTAAATACCAGTTGTCATGAGCCCAATATCTTTGGGGAAAGGTGCTACAGAAGATCTGAGCTATGTGCAGCATTTTGAAAGGGCTCAGGTCTGCTGGAGTTACACTTACCTGGAGCTGTCCCAAAAAAATAAGTGGTTCTGCCAAAGCTTTGTAAGGATGTCCCAGCTCCCTGCTGACCAGCTCTACCTAGAACTCAGCAGGTATCCTCAGGACACGTGAATGAGCAGACATCTCCAGCTGATATACTGAGGAACCCTCACTATAAAAAGAGAGCAGAGCTCTTCTCCAGATGTTGCAAGACACCTGCACCTGAGTCGCACAGCTGGCTCATGATAAACATCAGAGGTTTCAGGTCCCACTGGCACCCTGGTAGCACCAACCACAGCACGGTCCTCGCTAACCAAAGTCACGGCAGTACAGAAAGTGACACCAGCCTTGCTTCACAACAAAGACTGTGTCCCTCCTGCTTCCTCTGCAAGCAAGGGACACTCCTCCTCCTGTAATTGCACCTTGCAAGGAGAGAAATTCCACTTTGGGCCAGGGAGCAGGTGGTACATCCTTCTCCTTCACACCCCCTTTGCAGCCCAGAAAGGACAGACCTGGAAGATGGGTCCTTCCCTTAGGGCTGTGGGGTTGACACTGCTGTGGGTAAGCCATAAGCTCCATGAGCAGCACCAGCTTCATCCCCACCAGCTGCCACAGGATGCTGAGGAGCTGGTGCAGCTTGCCAGGGCAGGAGGCAAAAGGAGGTAGATGGAGGGAGTCCTCAAGTGCTGCACTCACAGCCAGCCTCAAAGCAACATCACCTGGGGCAGGACGTGGCTGAGATCTGTCCCAGGGAATGACTCTCTGAGGGGTAGAGCTAACAAAAGGAGGATGGATAATACCAGCCATGAGCCAAACTTTTCTCAGGTTAGCTGGGATTTATCCCTTTTTTCTGGACAAGTGGCCCTGGGGGCTTTTCCTTCATGATCTACAGAATCCACAGAATCTCAAGGGTTGGAAGGGACCTGGAAAGCTCACTCAGTGCAACCCCCCTGCCAGAGCAGCAGCACCTAGAGCAGGGCACACAGGAACTCATCCAGCTGGGTTGGGATGTCTCCAGAACAGGAGCCTCCACAGCCCATCTGGGCAGCCCCTGCCAGTGCTCCCTCACCTCAACAGGGAACAAATTCTGCCTTGTGTTGCTTTGGAACCTCTTCTGTTCCAGCTTATACCCATTGCCCCTTGTCCTGTCATTGGCCATCCCTGAGCACAGCCTGGCTCCAGCCTCCTCACACCCACCCTTTGGATATTTGTAAACATGAATGAGATCACTGGGAGTTTGTCCCAGTGGAGGGCAGTCAGTGCAGCCAGCTGCTCATTCCCACAGCAGCACAAGTAGGAGGTGATGTGTAACCCTCCAGAGAGGAGGGACCGAGGCTAGAGAGGGCCCTGCAGCCCCAGGACTGCTCCTGGATAAAGAACAGAGCTGCACAAGCCCCTGGGCTCCTGCTGATTGCACCAGACTCCCCATCCTCAGACTAATTACCACATGAAGCGAAGTCGAGCCATCCACACGCTGGGCTGTGACAGCTGATTACAGCCTGGCTCCGTTAACATAAAGGGAATAGATGACAGAGGGAAGCTGCAATTCCCCAGGGTTTCAGAAGTCCAATTCTTCTTTCTATTTCAATGTGTGAACAATGGTCAAGTGTCTCACTTCTCCATCCACAGGCCTCCCAAAGGAGAGGGATTACAAGGGTGTCATTAATACGGCAGCGACCCGGCAGCGAGTCGACAGATTTAATTTGGTGACGAGTGGCACCAGAATTCTCCCATTTCCCTGGAAAATGAAGAATCAGTTCTGCCTGCTGGTAGTAAATATTGCTGGTAAGTGAATAAAAATTCAAAAAGGGAGAAAGCAATTTTCCTTCTGCTCAGATTGTGCTCAGCTCTCAATGCACTTCATGCAAGAGGCTCCCCTGGCTGACGGATTCCTCCCAGATTATATCATGCCTTTCAATTTATATGCCCCAACTCTTTAAAAGACTGTTTGCCAAGGCCTTTGCTTTTCATGTGAGTCTGGTAACTGCTGACATTTGAAAGACACCATCCAAGACAAATCCAAAACGTGTGTTTTTTTTAAGTAAGGAAAGGAAACAGACCCACCAGGCAGAGGGAGATGGAAGATCAAGACAACAGCCAGAGTCAACATCCTCATGAAGTGGCAATGGCAGAAAAAGTTTACAAGGCCTGATAGAGGGCTTGCATGTCATGAAAAACCAAATTAAGTTGGGTTTTTTCTTCCTCTTGAAACTTCACACTTATTTTTCAGGGCAGCAGGAACAGCCTGCAGCCTGATGAGAGCTGGCAACAGCAGTGGCTCTGCCAGCGTTGGGTGTAGTGGTTGAAAGGAAACCTGTTTTGAGCTCAGATCCACATCACTCCGAAAAACAAAGGACAGTCCCACATGTGGCCACAGGATTTGTATTAATTCTCTGCTTAGAAAGGCTGTTATCTGCCATCAAACAGCGGAAAAGTACAGCAAACTGTCAGCACTCTTCATGCTTTAATGTCTTTGTAGCCCACGGTGTCACTGCAGCTTCTGTGACAGTCAAACATTTCTGGTTTAGGGCTCCAGTGCTGAAATCAGGTTATGTTTCACCCAAGAGTTTTTATGTTAAAGAGTGGAGAGAACAAAGCAGGACTCTACACCATCTCCCAACTCCCTACCCTGAGCTTGTGAGGCTGAGCAGGCAGTGAGCAGGGACAGCATCCTCACCCTGCTACTGCAGGATGCCGGGCATGCCCTGACACAGCTCGTGTGGCTTTGCAGGCAGGGCTCAACCTGAGACTCAACTCATGGGAGAGCTGCTGGGTAAATGGACCTGTCCTCACAGGAGGAGATGTGGATGCACTGGCACAGTGCTGAGTCCTCTCGGACATGCAGCTGCAGGATGGATATGGCCCAGAGTCTGTGGGGCCTGTTCCCACCAGTGAGCATTGCCCAGCCTAGACTACCCCTCCAACACCCTCCTGCAGCCCCCACCACCAAGGGAGAGCTCTGCCTCCTCCTTGTAGACACCAGCATTTCACTCACCCCCTTAATCCACAAACTATGATCTTCACCCACCAAACCCAACCATGGCCAACAGAGACCCAGACTTTGGCTCATTCTCGTCTCTCCTCTGCAGCAAAGCTCTGCCTTCCCCATACATCACACGCTTCCTGGTCACCTTCCTCTCCCACCCCATCCAGCTCTCTGTGCCCACAGCAGAGCAAGTCTGTGGAGGGATGACAGTCAGCGATCAGCAGCAGGTTCTTTGGCATCATGAGGCTGCCACAGAAACATCCCCCTGCCCTGGAGAGCAGCAGAGAATTCAGTTCTGTGTCTTCTCCTTTGTGTTTAATAAAAAGGTATTAAAGCAGATCAGAAGCTTCTCACACCTGTGATCTCTACACTGAAAATTGTCACCAGAAGGTGCACTCCTAACCCTTTAACCAAAAACCTTATTAGCAGCAGGGCTTAATTACTGTTGCTCTGCTGCCTTGGCCTGGACTATCCAGGGGAAAATGTGAAATAAAGCTACTCCAAAATCTGCCATTGAAGCAGCCAGTCCAAATCCAAGTAATGCCTCCTGGCCTGGAGCTGACATTACAATTCGATCAGTTTTAGTCAAACTTTGCAAGAAGCTTCTAGTCAGCTTCCAGGGCTTCCAGTGCAATGCATCTGGGTGCAAAGCTAAAAATGTGGCCTCCACAGAAACCTCTCTTAGCCCTTAGGGTGAAGGGATGACGCTGCTGTTGCAATGTGTGGGGTCTGTGGGGCAGGATGGTGGATGTTGTGGTAAAACTGGTGTGAGATAATACCCTAAACCTGAGCCCACCACCAGGTCTGTCTGCCCAACCAAGAGAGTCTGATCCCTGCAAAGCCTAGCCCTGCACATCCCACTGCACATCCTATTCTCCAGAGGAGATCTGCCCTTCATGCATGGTGGTGTTTGATTCTGACGTGTGTGAAGCTCTGCCTTGGGGCTGGAGGAGAGCAAGAGCGCTGCACCATGTGTGGAGTCCACACTGCCTCTCTCCTGAATGCAGCCACAGGTTTCCTCTCACCTTCCTGCACTCATCTCCATCAGATAATGGCTTCACATTCAGAGCACTTATCACCATCCAGAGTCTTCATTTTAAAAGCAAAAGATCAAGTGAAGAGCTCGTTTCCAGCCTGGGGAGATTAGTGCTGCCATGCTCTGAGCAAAGGCATCAGGCAATCAGTATGCTCCTACATAACAGATGCTGTGAATTGGTTTTAACTTCTATACTCACTTATTGTCACTTGTTTCAGAAGAAAAATGCTTGTGTTGCTTGGCTGGAGAGTCACAGGACAGCAAACCCACGTCTGCCACGACCACAAGACAGCCCTGATGAGCAGCTCCTGATCCTAACTGCTTCTAACAAAGCCATTACTTTTAAAACTCAGCCAGCCTATTCATGTAATTCCCCATTATGCTCAAAGAGCTGACATCGTAAACACCTCCAGGCTTGGATGATGCCCACTGAGGGCTGCTGCCTGTTCAGCACTTGTCTTCCTCAGTTTCTTCCTCAGAAACATTTCAGTGGTGCCTTTGGGGCGAGCAGCTTGACCTCCTCCAGACCCTTGGGTTTCCATGCCCAGAGCCATTCAGAGCAGTCATTTACTGCAAGCTACAGAGGTTTACTTACCATCTGTCTTCCAGCCCCTTGAATCACGTGTTTCCAGGTGACTATTTCTCTGCTCTCAGTCTATGGTATTGAAACCAGTGGCAATGTTCATTGCAGATATGGAGATCCAGCCAAAGAGCTCCAGTGGCCTTTGCCCCAAGCACCTCATCTAGCCCTTGCCCTCCACAGGCACAACCTGCAGAAGAACTCCTGCCCTTATTTCCAGACAAATATTCCCACTGCTGGGGTATGGCACAGAACAAGGCTGAGCCAGCCCATCTCCTCCAGCAGCTCCCTGCCAGCAGCCAGCACGCATGGTCTGGGGCTACTTGAAGAGATGCAGCTTTTAGAGCAAATCAGAGGCAGAGGGAGTAACTCTTGTTGAGACACACACACAGTCAGTTTATCCCCAGCATCAGTACCATGACAGCCTTGAACGGTGCAGGATGGCACCTGAAGGCTCATGAGCCATGTGGGAGAGTAACTGCAAAAGAAAGGGATGGAGATGCTGTGCTTTGCTCTGTGCTTTAGCACCAAAGAGACTTGGCCCTGCAGCAGAAGTGAGACTTTGCTGCTCAGAAAAGGTGAGACACGCTCAGGTTAGGAACGGGAGGCTTCAGGAGAGGACTTGAGGAGTAATAAGGTTCCAGCCCCAGCTGCATGCTGGACTCACTGGCAATTTGGAGAGAAGATGTGCCAGATTTGTAAGCAGATGGCCTCCTCCTGCTGCCCACAGTCCATGAACCCCTTCTACTGTCCCCATGAAGTGGACCACGTTGTCCCTGCCACACCAAAGGCACTGCCACACAGCTGAGGCCAAGACTCAATACCAGCTGAATTTATGACAAACAATTTCTGGTGCTGACCTACCCTCTCTCTGCCGCTTACCCCAACATTTCTCCTCCCAATTCCTTTTGGGCCAGCAAAATGGAGCTGCCCTGCTGCCATTTCTTCCTTTCTGCAGCTGGGAAATTGCAAGTGACACCTTTTCAATCACTTTGGGGAGGTCTGGTGATGGAAAACAAATTTCAAGGAACTGGTAGGAAACTGAAAAGAAAAATGTTGATGGACCAATTTTTCTTTGCTTCCTCAAACGGTGGAAATTGTCCCTATCATTCAGAAACTGTTGGGTTTGGTTTGTCCTGTTCTCTTTTCAGGGCTTCAGGCTCTCAAGGAGCAGTGGCTCTCACTAGAGGTGTGCCTCAGAAGTGCTTTGCTCACCTGAAGTGGGCAGCAACTCCCCCCAGCACTGGAATGGGGTGTCTCTGCCTTTTGGAGGGCATCCTTCCACATCAGCACCAAGGAGGCTTTTGTCTGGCCACTCTTATCCAGTCAGTCCTGTGAAAACCAGACAGCAGCTGTTGAAAAACACACACAAAGTGGGAGCACGTTCATGTGGGGAGGTGTAGTGATTGGAAACTCACCTCTTGTGGTGAACTTGACTGGCAAATACCCAGCAGGAAGCTGCTTGGGAAAGTCATTACCAGAGGGAAGAGGCTCAAGGGCTCCTGTGATTCTCATCTTTGTAAGAATACTGGAAGATAGAAGGACCCACCAGCAGAAATGCCTCACCTGGTGTTACAGAACATCCCCAGCAGGGAGGTGAACTGCATGCAAAACTGAGTGGGAAAGACCAAATATTGACAGAAAAATTGGGGTGCAAAGAGGTATTTCTCGTGAAGGGCAAGAGCCATAATTCTATAGTGAAGCCAGAGAACAGGTTTGGCCAGATGCCCATCCTCCTCAGTAAGAAAGTGCAGGCAGCTCTTAGAAATTTGGGGGGGGGGGGAAAGCAATATATAACAAAATGGAGTGCAGTGAGGGAAATAGATAACCATTGATTTTGAATTAGAAGTTATGAAGCACAGAAAGTGTACCTGAGAAGCTACGCTCATCAGTTAAAAATGCCTGAGTGAGAGAGAGAATGACGGGGAGAAGGCAACTGAGATGCTCTGTGGTTGAGCAGAACAAGAGGTGGGCATGTTTTGTTTACAGCAATGGCCAAACTCCTGATAGGGCAGAAATGCAACCAATGCTACTGAGCTGCCTTTGTGTCTGTGTCACCAGATGATGCTGCAAAATTCTCCCCCCCACCACCTCTGTTAGTTTCCAGGGTGGTGTGACAGGCACTGAACGGGTGTGACACGGTGGGCAGGTCTGGGGGAGGTTGCCCAGGAGCAGCCCTGGTAAATGTTGTCCCACTGGGGAAGCTGGAGCAGAGCATCCCAAAGGAGATGGCAGTCTGGGGTGAGCCTGCCTCAGAGCATCACAGGCAAAGCCAAGGGAAAGTGATACAGGAGCCAGTTGAAAGGAAACTGGAGAATGAAAGCCAATCAATATGAGTTTATGGAAAACAGGTCTTGTCAGCCTTCATTTCACTCACAGAGGAGATTACCTGTGTGGCTGATAAAAGTAACTGAATAGATGTGATATACTTGAGCTTGGGGAGTGTGTCTGACTTAGTGCTGCACGGCTGATTAAAAATGAGCCCTCGACTGCATCAGGGAGGAACAAACACGTGAGGCTGACTGAGACTGGAGTGAGAGCTCAGGCAGCAGGCACTGATGGGGAGCTGTCATTAAACCTGTGTTGCTCATAATGGTTTGTAGCAGGAGGTTTAAAGCAGTCAATATTTTCATCAGTGATTCCAACATACATATTAAAAACTCATTCATAAAAAAAAAACCCTTGTGGCTGAGACAAAGAATGAGAGAGGTTGGTAAATCACATCAGGCTCCTGACAGGGCTGGGATCACCCAGGAAACTGTTCCTCTCAGTGCTCTGTTACAGACCAGTGCTTTGTCATGGAGTCCTACAGGTACTGCAGGATCCTGTACCTGCACAAACTGCAGCTGTGGGGAGGAATCCACACCAGAGACATTCCCCAAGGGCTGTGTCCTGTGTGAGGGACCCTGTGTGGGCTGAAGCTGCAGCTGCTGGGAACAGCCCACACCAGAGCAGCTCGTTCAGGACGGTGTCCCGGGGCAGGGAGCCCGTGTTGGAGCAGGGGAAGGATGCCAGGAGACATCCTCCTGTGAGCAGAGAGAAGCAGCAAAGCCCATCTGTGAGAGACTGAGCACATCCCCCATTCCCTGCCCCCTGAGCTGTGAGGGAGGAGGAGGGAGAGATCTGGGGAGCAGTGAGCTGGGCCTGTCTCCTGTATTGGGATGTCCTGGGGACACTTGAGCTGAAGGCAAGTGACATATCCCTGTTACAAGGGTTGACTGAGTGACATCACTGGCTGTGATGTGCTGGAGGCTGGAGATCAGCAAGCTGCAATGGTCCTTCATTGAACTTGTGTGTGATTTGTTTCTTCCATGCTTGGAGCACCTTGCTTACAAGGATTGCTGTCCAGCAAAGCTTCACCACAGGAAACCTTGGGGTGCCTTGGGGAAACCCCTGCAGCCCTTAAAAATAAGATCTTTCACCACAGAACAGAGGCCAAAGCTTCACAGAATCTCAAGGGCTGGAAGGGACCTGGAAAGCTCATCCAGTGCAACCCCCATGCCAGAGCAGCAGCACCTAGAGCAGGGCACACAGGAACTTATCCAGCTGGATTGGGATGCCTCCAGAGAAGGAGCCTCCACAGCCCCTCTGGGAAGCCCCTGCCAGTGCTCCCTCACCTCAACAGGGAACAAATTCTGCCTTGTGTTGCTTTGAAATGTCTTCTGTTCCAGCTTGTTCTCGTTGCCCCTTGTGCAGTGACACACACTCAGTCAAACCTACCAGAAACTAGATGAAGAACAGAATTCCCCTGACAAGTGGGAAAACATGTTTACTGACAGGGCATGCTGGTGGTCTTTGCTGAGAAGGAATCTAATGCACTCACCAGGTATTTGCAGAAAGCACTGCTATCAGAACACTTTCTATCTTTTAAGCTGCCATTGCCCTTATCTGTCACAGCAAACACTGAGCACTCAGAAAAATAGCTGTGCTGCAGCCTCCTCAGGAGCAGGACTGGTGTGCACCAAGGCTCCCTGCTCTTCATGGGCCCAGCTTTCCCAGCAAGGGTGAGAGACTGATCCCCACCTCCCCATGGAGCAGCAATTCCATCAGCAGCCATGCTGGAGGTCTGCCCTGGATTTTGCTTGACAAACCTCACTGTATCACACCACACAGGAATTCAAACCTAGTGCTGCTTGTAAACAGCAACCTCTCCAGATGTCCTGTCCTGGCCAAGGAGCTTGAGCTTCCCTGGGCCCTTTGGGGATGTTCCAGACGTAAACTGAGAAGCATCTCAGTGTGATGCCACAGTGATGGGGTGGAAGAGGTGCATGGCCTTTAGACAACTGTACTCAAGAACCAAGGCTCCTGGTGGCAAGGGCACCTGCCATGAAGGAAACTGCATGTGATGTCTCTCCAGGGACTGATAGCAAATGGGGATGACTGAAATCTTCTGTTTGTGTTGATGTCATGGCTTAAATCAGGAAAATGGAGCCACTAGAAGCAAAAAATCAGCAGAGATTAACTCCCCCTAGAGGAGACAGGAGCCTGGAGCTTGGAGCAGCTCAACCATGAAGAGAGGTCAGACAGCCTGGAGATGCTTCATTAGAGCAGGGACAGGAAAGAGAGGCACAATGATATCACAGATCATCTAGAAAAAGCAGTGATTGGACACATCTGTTCTCCCTGCCTCATAATCCAAAGACATCATGTGAAACTGGAAAGCAGCAGCTCCCCTGAGGAGAGGCAACACCTTCTTACAGGCAGCACCTCTGGACCTCTCCAGTACCAGAGACACTTGGGTCTTGGAATCCAGTGAGAATGAGCCAAGTCTTGTCCATCTACATAGAGAACAAGATTATTCACATGCTGCTGAGCACGACAGCGATTCTGGCACAGACTCTGCCTGGAGCCTTCAACTCCTGATGCTGCACCTTCTACTGCAGCATCTGGTGGTATCTCCATCAGCCCTGGAGCTGACAAGGCCTGGCTTTGATCTGCAGGCAGCACATAGACCACCTGCATACAGCACACAGAGTGGAAGCAGGGCGAGGATGGTTTGCACGCCATGGAGCACACCAAGCCTGCCTCTGGCTTCAGGCTTGTACTACATTTTGAGTCCAAGGCTCCATCCAGGTGGAGAGTTGAAGAACAGAGGCTTGGAAGTGAATGATGGGACTTGCTCGTTTGGCAGTGAGGACTGTATGACACCAGAGATGAGTCCCTTGCTAGCTGGCTCCTGCTTAACAGGCTGATCACAGTCAGGTCCAGCAGCTCCCAGCAAGGTCCCTTCAGCCCTGCAGCAGGACCACACACCTCCCACCTTTCTCATCGAGTGTCCCTATCATCCCTGAGCAATTCCTGCCCTCTGACAGATGTCCATCCTGACAGCAGGACTGTTCCTGCTCTGGGAAGGTCTGTTTGATGGAGCACTCTCCCTGCTCAAGCTCCTCATCGCTCAGAAAACGCCAGAGATGTGAAAGCCTGTCTGGACATCAGAGCCCAAAGCTGTCAACAAGTGCCCCTTGTTAACTAATCACCTTCTAGACTGCCTTACTAACAGGCACGTGGAAGACAGACACTGATCCCTCCCAAAAAGGCAGGCTGGCGTTGTGGGTATGTGGGTGATAGCTCCCTGGGTCTGCTCACACATCATCTACAGGCACTGAGCCTCCGTGGCTTGCTCCAGGCTGCCCAGGAGAAACAGGGGCACATAATTATCAGCGGCATCTCCCAGGCTGTGCTGATTGCTCCTGGACTGTGACAAACTAGCCAATAAACTTAGATCACGTTACAAAGCTATAACAAAGAGCACGGTCAGTGCTTCCTCTCACAGGCACTGGGAAAGTTAATGCAGGTGCCCATCCCCAAGTCCTGTGCTGAGGAGAGCCGTGTTAGCTTTCAGAAAGAGACAAATCCAATGCAGCCTGAGCTGGAGCACAGGGCACTAAAATGCCCTTCAGGCTTCTGAAGAGCAGAGTTGGCATTTGCAGGAGACAGATGCTCAAGGTCTTGTCACAGAGAGCAGACTAGAGCTGAGGAGTGCCTACAGCTCTCTACCCCACTGCCAGGGCTGCTCACAGGTAAGGCTGTGCAAAGGGCTTAGGACTCTCCAGGAGAAGGGACAGAGAGTGGTTACCCTCTGCAGATCTGGTGATCTAGTAGTCTAGTAAAAACTCCTTTTACAAGAAAATGTCACTTTGTTGCTTCACCTGCTTAAGGATGTGGTTTTTCTGGTCACTCCTGGCCAAAAAATGTTTGTTCTTGGTCCTGACCATCTCGTTTTTCCCTGCTAGCATCAGCCCCACAGCAGCAGTGACCAGATGGGTGCTGCTGGTGCCTAAGTTGACTTGTGCCCAAGATAATATTTGTGCCTGCTGATGTCCAGTCTGAGCATTCCTGGGAAACCTGGGAAGCAGCTGCCCTGTGTCTGCACAGACCCAGCTCTGAGGCAGCATTCCCAGCAAGGCTGGACTGAGAACCCAGAAGTTTCCAGCCTTGAGGGTGAACCCTTTGTAGGACAGTCTGGATCACTGAAATGACAAATCCCATGGGACAAAAGGCCCATTTCATCAGTCTGCCTGCCTGTGGTTATGGCTCATGGGTTTATTGAAGGACTGAGGGAGCTGAGGACGTTCACCCTGGAGAAGAGGAGGCTGAGATCACTCTCTACAGCTACCTGCAGGGGAGTCGTAGTGAGAAGGGTGTCAATCTCTTCTCTCCAGTAACAAATGGCAGAACACAAGGAAATGGGTTCAAGTTGCACCATGAGGGGTTTAGACTGGAGATGAGGAAGAACTTTCCCACCAAGAGGCTTGTTAAGCATTGGAAGGGAGGTGGTGGAGTCCCCATCCCTGGAGATACTCAAAGACACACAGATGAGGTGCTGAGGGCCGTGGGTTAGTTCAGTGCTAGGTCTGGCAGCGTGAGCTGAGGGGTTGGACTCGATGATCTTAACGGTCTTTTCCAACCTTAATGGTTCTATGAACCTTTCAGAACCCTTGGCCCCTCCACCTCCCACACACATTCCTCTCACCCTTTCCTTGCCTCCAGCTCAGCTCCATCGTGACCTTCAGCATCTCTCTCCAATGCCAGTCACATTTTTCTCCTCTCACACTGTCCCCTTTTCCCTCTCCCCTCTGCTCCTCGTTTGTGCCCCACTTCTCAAGCTGCATTTAGCCAGTTCAACGTCCGACATCACTCTGGCCACAGCTACACTGCCAGATTGAGCCCAGCAGCACCAAAAGCTGCTGAGACCCAGGCACAGTCCCGTGCTGCTCAGCTTGCTCCATCAGCTGGTTGCTCAGATTCTCTTGAGCTGCTGGTGTGTTTTTGTTTCCCAGTTCAGCAGCATCTAATGCAGGTGTCCAGTTGTCCTCCCGGGTGTAACTTTATTCCTTGCTGCACAGCCAGGCATTTTGCTTGCTTCTCTCTACTTCAAGAACAAGGAGAGGAATTTCCTCCCAGACCTGTGGCCAGTTCAGACCATTTGATGCTTCAACATCAACCCCATGTCCGTATCACACCTCTGCACCACAGGCCTCACACAGCCCCGTTGACACCGTGTGAGTGACTCATCACATGCATCAGCCCTCCTCTCTTTCTGTTCTAGAATTAGCCATGAGCAGATTGCAGCTTTCTCCAATGAATTTGCAGCTTGGAGCTTGTTCCTGTGAACAATCCCCAGGCTGTGGCTCATTTGCAAGCAGTAAATAGGTGCAAACACAAAGGCCACATCGCTGGTCCCACCACACTTGCTCTGGCTTTGAGGCAGCAGTGGAGAGACATCACACCTTCCCACCCATGGGATACTGTTCCAGGAGATGCTGCTTCTGCCCCTGCCCCTTGGGCTGGGGACTCAGAGTGGAGCTTCCCCTGCAGGAACACTGTGCTTTCAGTGGAAGGATCACAAGCAGCATAAAATCACAAATGCCAGCTTCACAAGCCTTCTCAGCCCACTCCCACACAGACATATTCAAGGAAAAACCATTTCTGGGCAAGGAATGAGGTGCTACTGCATCCTACACGATGTGGAATGGTGAGGGAGGATGTCCAGAGGTGCTGTCAGTGACAATTTGCCTGGAAAGTGCCTAAACCCAGCAGAGAGCTCGAGTAGGCTTGTGACTTGTGTGACCTTTTGCAAAAGTCTGAGGAAGAGGAACAACATCCACTTGTTTCCTAAGGGCTGTCCCTGCTCACAGGCAGGGTAGGACTTGCCAGGCAGTGTGGGACAATGCCAGCTTCCAGTCTCACTTATTCAACAACTTCACACTCTTCTCCCAAGAAACAAGTGATAGGACAAGAGGAAACTGCCTCAAGTTGCACCAGGGCAAGTTTAGATGAGAGATGAGGAGGAACCTTTTCTCTGAAAGAGTCATTAGACGCTGTCCCAGGCTGATATCTGCAGATATCCATCTCTGGAGGTACTGCAAAGCCGTGGAGCTGAGGTGCTGAGGGCCAGGAGTTAGTGCTGGGCTGGGCAGGGTGAGGAGATGGCTGCGACTGCAGCAGCTTCAGGGGCTTTTCCAACTAAAATGATTCAACAATTCTATGAGTCTATCTGCATCCCTCGCAGGCTTTACTGAGCACACCTGAGTTCCTCCCATGCACCAGTGACCTTCCCCACTGCAGACAGGAGGTGAAGTGACTCTGGAGAGCTGCAGAGGGGAGGCTCCCCGACTGTGTGCAGGCTGCTGCTGACTGTGTGGCTGCACACCCTCTGCTTCACCAGGGGCTGAGAAAACTGATTTTCCTTCATGCAATGTTCTCTTTGTGACTCACCAAAGCAGCAAAACCCACTGTCATCACAATGCACTTACCTGTGTATTTATTTCCAGCATCTGACCTATCAGGCAGCTGCTGAATTATCTTTGTAATTAGCTTTCCCATTTGTGAGGGACGTGACCTTCCTCTCCAGAGACAAACCTACAAATGAGGAACTGTTTCTCGCAGTGCCATGAAAGCAACAGTCATGCCGAGGATAAACAGAGATGCAAAGTTCTGCTTTTATAGCTGAAATAAAACCATTTTCGTTCAAGACTTCACAAATTTTCTTCATTTCCAAAATGGGTTAAAGAAATGAAAAGGATTATGAATGTAGTCTGCTCCTACTCTCAATCCAGGGTGAGTAAATCTGCGTGGTCAAGAGGGACTATTTGAGTGCAATTTCTTTTACAAATGTGGTTATTAACTCCAAAGAAATCCCCAAATAGCCCCATTCATATCTTCCTGCTTGCAGAAGCTGGTTGGGCTTGGCCATGTGGCAGGGCCAGCAATTGCCACCAACCCAAAAGCCACCCTTCTGCTGCTCCTGCCCCTGCCACTTGGTGGTGGAAACTTGTTGGGGAAACCAGAAAAAGCTCTCAGGAGTAAAGACTCATCCAGACTGCCTTCCTCAACATTGAATGTCTTGTCTCTGGACCTGCTGACATATCATGTCAGCAGATATGCAGACAGGCTGAAGCATCTCTTGTGCATGAGGGAGAGCTGGTTGAGGTTGTTCCCTGAGTGGCTGCACCAACAGAGGTACCACATAAAGGAAGGAATCACTTCTTCCCTCCCTTCCCTTGAACCATCCTCATATGAGACATTATTGTGTACAGGGTAGTAGAGCACTGTAGTGGCTGTGCCCCTAGGAGGATGCAAACCAGGATGGCATGTCTGCATCCCATGAGTACTCAGGTGATTGCTGCCTTTTGGCACAGCTTTATCAAGCAGCCTCTGAACAGGCTCCATCTGGCCCCTTACCCAAGCTGTCCTGTGGCACAAGGCACTCTTGGGACAGAGAAGCATTTCCCCCACAGCCTCCAGCTGCTGTCTGAGATCTGGTCTCACCCTGCTCCAAGAGCTCAGAGATTGCAGGTTTGCAGAGGACTCCCACCAGAGGACACAGGGTGGCCCTGCTCTGGCAGGGGGATTGGACTAGATGATCTTTTGAGGTCCCTTCCAGCCCTTGAGATTCTGTGGTTCTGTGACTGAGCTGGCATTAGCATGGTCTGCTGGGAGGGTGCCGTTTCAACATCCATTCTCCACACTGAGGAGACAACCTTTTTGCTGAGAAGAGAGGAAAAAATACCCTTCTCCAGCCAGGTTGTCCCCTCACTCCTCCAAGCAAGGATGTGTCATGTCCAGCAACATCATGTCATGTCACGTCACGTCACATCACGTCATGTCATGTCATGTCATGTCATGTCATGTCATGTCATGAGCAAAGACACTGAGCAATCTGTGTCTGGGACAACCTGCAGGTACAAGCAGCAGGTGAGGACCCTCTCCTACCTGGTAGCCATCACAGCAGTGGTCCCAGGGGCCCTTTCAGCTTCCTCAGCCTCCCTTACTCCCCTGGTACCCCAGTACAGCATCTTTCCTCATCCCCCCATTCAGTGTGCTCTGATGCTGGGACAGGTCTCTGCTGAAGGACCAGGATCATAGGACCTTGAAACCAAGACCTAGAGGGCTGCCATGTCCCTGCTCCTCCTCCTGTCCAGCAATCTGCATGTCCTCAGGGCCTGCCAGGAGCAGGGAGCCAGAGGAACTCTCCACACAGTTCTCCAGAGAGTAAAACACCAGGTGTGGGCTGAGTGCTCAGGGCCCTGACCAGACATCTGGAACTAAAGTGGGTAGCAGCAGGGTGAGCAGATGGGCATCAGCAGCATGATGGTGGATGGCTGAGTGGGCAGCAGAAAGTGAAGGTGCAAAAGAGCTGGCCTGGCTCTGATCAGCACAGCTCACTGGTCTTTCTGCTTTCACAAGCTCTGACATCACCCCTGGAGAGCTTTTGATTAAGATGTAAATAAAAGCATCCCTGCAGCCTGGAGACATGGCTGTTTGCAGAGCACCTTTGAACCTTTCTTAGTGGCACAGCCTGGTAACCCCTGTCTCTACTGGGAAGATATTGCATGGGCTGGAACATGTTCCAAGCACTGTAATTGCCCAATAAAACCATGTTTCTTCACTATCCAGTTGAATTAGTGTCTGCAATATGTTTGAAAGCTTTATAGCCCAGTTAATTGTAAGGCAGTAACAGGAAGGGGCATTATGGCTTTAGAGAACACAAGTTGCATCTGTATTTAATGATATTAAACCATAAGAATCTTCCATTGGAATCAAGCAGTGATTGCTGTAATACCCATAAAAGCAACGATCACTATGTTCAGTAGAGCCCCTGAGCCAGGGTGCAGCAGGAGCAGGGGCACTGGCGCCTGGGGCAAGGACGTGGTGCAGCTCCTGTGACCATCCCAGCACATGAGGCTGAAAGTACAGCCCCCAAAGATCTGCTGGGTGATGCTGTACCCTGTGCCTGCTCCAGCAGCCTGTTTTACACACAGGCTCTAGTCCCACAGTCCCCAGCCAAAGGTGTCCAATGTCCCTTTGAAAGGATGTACCACCACCCCCATCCAGGCCACTTGCCACCTCACACCTTCTCTGTGGGCTCTCACCATCACCCTGCCCATCCATTGAGATGAGGCTGTGGACCAGGAACCTGCCTCTCCAAGGAACTGAGACCAGGAATCTGCCCATCCAGGCAACTGGCACCCAGAACCAGGGACCTGCCCATCCAAGGACATCTCATGGATAGAGAAGCTGCTCTGTGAGTGGGAATCACCTGAAAGAGATGTGTGCTCTTTGCTTTCATTAGGAGGACATGGATTTGGGGCTGGGGAAGGTCCAGGGCTTATCACTCCAGACTTGCAGATGATGCTTCATAGGAACCTCTCCTTTCTCCAGGCACATTTCAGCCAAAGCCAGGAGGATCTGGGAGGAACTGTAGGGTGGCTCACAACCAGTGGTGGCCATGGACAAAGAGCTACAGCCCCATGGCAAAGCACAGAAGAGGAATCCAGGGATACAGAGAAGGTCTTGTACTAAGGTACTTCTTCCTTCCAAGAAAGACAAGAGCAATCCTGCTTCTTTAGAGGTGCTGGACCATCCCTGGACCAAATGTGAGACCACAGATACCAGTAGGTTGCTGTGGTGGGACACTAGCTCCAAGAGATTGCTGATGATGGCTGTTTGTGATGACCCTGGAAATGACCATAAGCTTTCCTCCAATTGGGCTTCAACAAGCAGAGCCAAGGTCAGACCGAGAGAACTGACTGACTGAATGGAAACCTGTGAGATGTTCCAAAGAAACACAAGGAAACTCTTCTTCCCTGTTGAGGTGAGGGAGCACTGGCAGGGGCTGCCCAGATGGGCTGTGGAGGCTCCTGTTCTGGAGACATCCCAACCCAGCTGGATGAGTTCCTGTGTGCCCTGCTCTAGGTGCTGCTGCTCTGGCAGGGGGGTTGCACTGGATGAGCTTTCCAGGTCCCTTCCAACCTGTAACACTGTGTGATTCTGTGATTCTGAGAGCACCACCATTCTCTGCGGAGCAAAAGCATTGGCCCCTTTCTTTGGGTGCAAAGGTGAGCACTGAGTAGGTGACAAGCCTGTGACTCTCTCATCTTCTGTGTTTGGAAGCACATCGGCTGCTGAGATTGCATTGACGTGCAGGTAGGGAAGCAATCAATGGAAAATTATAACAATTAAGTTTCCAATTGTGATTTAATAAAACACCTTCTTTGCAGGTGGGATGTGAAGTGGGCACCAACGCCGAGGTGCTGCTGGAACGCGCTGCTCTCAGCCAGGGAGGCATTTGTGCCCACACTTCTCCCCCCCCTTCCCCTTCTAAAGCTGCTGTAATTCTTTAGACAGGCTCTAATTACATATTTATAGTTTACAGAAGTTTCAGCTAATTACATGATGCCTCTCAGAGCCTGCTGCAAGGCCTCGCTTGCCGTTAATGGGGCACTGGTTATTGCTGAATTACCCGTGGCTGCATTTCAGAGAGCATTCAGCAGATCTGCTGAGGAACACAAGCCTCAAATCTCCTTGCCTGACATGTTAACTGCACGCAGGGACAATTTCACTCATAGCACAGGCAGAAAGTTGAATGGAAAGGATGCCAATGGCTGCTTTGTGTCATGGCTTTGGAGAGAAACTGCCCTGGTTTCCCAAAGAGATGCACACAGGCTGAGTCCAGAGCCCAGCCACGAGAGGACAGCGATGGAACGTCACCAACTGCTCCAGAAGCTGCAGTGGCACCCATTCCCACGGGGAACTGGCACTTTGGGTGAGTGGGCACTGTGAAGGACGTGCAGGAAGAGACTGGAGGTGCATGGAGACACGCAGCTTGAAGGGGATAAGGACACAGGCACAGGCAAGGGAAGGGGATGTGTAGGAACAGACGTGGCCCCAACAGGCCCCACACACCCCCAAATCCACAGCGTTTAGCTCAGACCATCTGCCAGGCTCAAAGCACTGGTGCAGTGGGGCAGACCCAGGGCTCCCTGGCAGCTCCCTGGCAGAAGATTGTCAGCAAAACCAAACATGACAGATCCTTAACTGAGCTGTTAATGCTCTGTTTTGATTTCTGGTCTGACTCATCCCACTGTCTGTGTCCACCACTGGCTCCTCTCTATGTGCCATCCTGCTCACCCAGTTACTTATCTGTTACCAGCACTGCTCTTCCAACGCCAGGACTTCTGCACTGCAGGCAGCTCCTGCAGACCTGCCCCCCAGCACCTCCCAGGGTCAGGCAGGTTTTCCAGCCACTCGGATCACCTCCCAGTTTGTCAGCACCCATGCCAAAGTGGGGATGCTGTCCTGGGCTGGAGGAGTCGGTCACCCACTCGTTAGAGCTGAGGACGGCTGCGCTCAGGAACAGACTTTGCAGCAAGCTGGGCAGTTGCAGAGCGAGGAAGTGAAGTGAATGAGCAGTAGTTGCTTGCTTGGAAACAATGTAATATGGAATATCACTTACACAGCCCTGAGATGGCAGAAAGGCATCTTGGAGTGTGTGAGTATGAGAATAAATCCACACGGGCTCCTGGTGGAGTGGGATCAGCCTGGTAACGCTGATCAGTGTTTCTGAGGAGAGGCAGAGCCCATCTGTGCCTCAACCCCCGAGCCCAGCACATGCCCTGAGACCTGACAGCAGCGAGACCAGAGCCCTCAGCAGCTTCCAGAAGGGCCATAAAGGGAAGCACGGATCACTGTGGGTTTATTGTACAAATCACAGAGACAGAGAGATGCAGATAAACATGTTATTAGGCTAAATAAAAACAAAATGCATCCCAGCCAATGTTTTGAACTGCACCACATCATTAAGCTATTCATTTGATGGTCCTCATTATTTGGGTTAGAAACTCGTGTGGGTCCTCATCCCATTCCCTTTATTGAACCACAAGCTCATCATACACAGTCATTATGCACTTTCATAAACATTTGATGAACAATAACTGCAAGAAACATAAAATATAGGGTTTGTCCTTCAACTGTAATGACCATATGGAGGTGGGTTTTGCATTGGAGTAGCAGTTGTGGTACATCCTCGTTAATAAGAGCTCTTTCTGTTTTTACTGTTTACAGCACAAACGCAGCCCTTTTATGGGGGGAAGGAAGGATTTACTCTTCAGGGTCTTTGCAATGATTTGTAAGAGAGATGCTGTGCCCACATCCCTCTGTGATCCAGTACCAGCTATAATTACTCAGTAATCTGGGCAGCTCTTTTACAAGATGTCAATTGATGTGCAATGGGACCAAGCGCGGCAGCTGGGGGACGTCTCAGGCCTCTCCCCTCACACACACACACACACACATATGCAGTTTCCTTCAGTTTGCAAAGAGAATATCTCACGAGGTGACAGAGCAAGGTCTTGCCCTGGAAGCAGAGCTGCTGGAGGGCTAGTGGTCTCAGAATAACACATCCTAGGTGGTGGTCAAGGCATGTTTGACACAGCTGCTGTTTGCACAGTCACCTTGTTCTACTTGTGCTCACCAAGACAGGTACTGAGCCATTCCCTTGGCCTGCTCTCACTTTAGCTGCCCCATGTTTCTCTTTGTGCCTTGGCTTACATGAAGAGGACCCTGGTTCTGTGATTTCCATCACACAGCAAGGCTGATGCACACCCAAGGTGCTCCAGGATGGCTGTCAGCCTTAGCAGAGATGGTTGCCTCTGGTTTCTGTTGGCAGCAGGCTCAGCTCAGGATTCTACCAGACTCAAACCCATGAACCACTGCCAAGAGCCTGAGCCAAGGAGGCATCCCAAGGAGGGATGTGGTTTTGCACCAGATCTGTTCCACAAAGCAGAAGAGGCAGGAGGGTAACCAAAACCACAGTACAGTGTGTCACTGCCTGTCCCTGCTCCCAGCAAAACACCCACTTCTCCTGCTCGCAGGAAGCTTGGGAGTAGCAAATCATCTGTCAGGAGAGCCAGGCTGTGGCAGAAGCCCGCAAAATCCAGAGATGAATGTCCCAGCACTTGGATGCATCTGGCTCCCCATGTGAAGCATTAATAAAGCTCCTCCCAGGGCAGGACATGGATTCAGACACAACACTTCCCCTTCAGCACTGGGTCCTGGGCTGGTGTCGGCCGCTTGTGGATTTACAGCTCCCCACACTCATAAACGTCGGCCCGGCCAGTGATGGATGTGGGAGCTGGGAAATGCTCCCCCCCAGCCTCAGGACACTTCTTTCTTTTTTTCTTTCTTTTTTTTTTTTTTCCCTTGATCTTTTACAGCAGCAACCAGCTGCTGATTAGTGACGGGTCTTAAAACTTTAGGCAAAAGCTGTTTGGATCAGCTTTAGGCACTAAGCTTCTCCGCAGCAGAGCAGCTTAGCACTTCCCTGCCGAGGTCATCTTGGTGACGTGTGGGACACACGTCCTGGGCAGCTCTCATAACCTCCTCCATCAGCAACTGGCCCTGCCTTGTGTTGCTTTCCCTGGTGGCACAAGTAGCAGATGTCACAGAATCACAGAAACTCGGCAGAATGGGGGTGTGCAGGGCCCTACAGAGCTCATCCAGCCCAACCCCTGCTAAAGCAGGTTCCCCTCGCTCAGGGGGCACAGGAACGTGTCCAGGTGTGTTTGGAAACCTCCCAAGAAGGAGCCTCCACACCCTCCCTGGGCAGCCTGGGCCAG
>WBNH01008483.1:0-102251 GCA_013401255.1 Urocolius indicus | reverse complement strand
TTCCAACCCCTACCACTCAATGATTCTACGATATCATCCCAAAAGGCTCCTTACCTGAGAAGATAACTAGGTGTTCCCCAATAACAGCTGCAGATACAATCTTATGGATCATATGCTTATAGAGTAATAATGGCTAATAAGAAAACAAGGCACAAACAATTCAAATGCCACAATTATTAGCAGAGCAACTACTGAAAAACAATTCAGTAATGTTTGAGTGTTTTTGAAAAGGCACACTCACGTGTTTTTTTCTACGTTAAAAATATATAATGCAAAACCCCTCCACATAGCACAGATGAAAATACAAACCATTAGGCAAACTACACCATCACCAAATCAGAGATGATTAAGCTTAAAGTAATAATCTTTGATTCAATCATACTTCCTTGTGACTTTTCTGAAGGCAAACTTGATTAATAAAACCCACTTATTTGGCCTAGCAGCCAGCCCACTCACCTTGCTAAAAGATCCTCATCTCCCAGCCCACAGCTGTTATTTTCCCAGAAGAATGTTGCCATATATCCATTATCCACATGCCAGTGGTCAGACATGACTCACAATCCACTACACGGAATAACTCTAGTTTTGAATATTGTTTCAATTTCTGTATTACACAAGCTCTCACGCTTATCTTATGAAATTGTTGTCCATCTTGCCTGATCTTATGTCTCCAAGAGGTACACCAATTCATCTCGGTTTTCACGTCTGTATTTTGCCTGGTATCACTACTAAAATTGGGAGACCTGTTGAAATACGTCGAGGCGTTTGGCAAGTGCAGTTTTAGATACTTCAGTAAGGTCAGAAGTTTCACTAAAAAGCATTCTAGGAAAGTCTCCAAGCTTTGATGTTCAGATTTAGGACTTAATCATTTCCTGGTACATCTAACAACAGACAATTTGAAAAGACCTCTAAGATCATCACATCTGACCATTAACCTTGCTCTGCCATGCCACCACTAAACCATCTTCCTAAGCACTTCATCTATATGTGTTTTTAAACATCTGCAGGGATGGTGACTCCACCACTTCCCAGGGCATCCTGTTCCAATGCTTCACAGCCTTTTTGGTGAACAAATTTTTCTCAATATCCAATTGAAACCTCCCATGGCACAACTTGAGGCCATTTTGTCCTGTTACTTTTCACTTGTAAGAAGAGACCAACATCCACCTCACTACAATGTCCTTTCAGGTAGTTGTAAGAGTGAAATTCTCTACACCTCCTGTTTTCCAGGCTAAACACCCCCAGCTCCCTCAGATGCTCCTCATCAAACGTGTGCGCAAGACCCTTCACCAGCTTCATTGCCCATCTCTGGACACTCTCCGGCACCTCAGTGTCCTTTTTGTAGTGAGAGGCTCAAAACTGAACACGGCAGTCAAGGTGCAGCCTCACCAGCACCAAGTACAGGGGGACAATCACTTCTTTGGTCCTGCTGGTCACAGTATTTCTGATACAAGACCAAATTACATTGATCCCCTTGGCCACCTGGGAACACTGCTGGCTCATATTCATTCAGCTTTCAACCAACACCCTTAGCCCCTTTTCTTCCAGGCAGCTTTCCAGCCACTCTGCTCCAAGCCTGTAGTGTTGCATGGGGTTGCAGTGACTTGCAAGACCCAACATGGCCTTGTTGAACCTCATACAATTGGCCTCAACCCATCTGCCCAGGTCCCTCTGAAGAGTCTTCCTGACCTCAAGTAAGTCTAAGCGCACTGAGGGTGCAGTCCATCCCTTCATCTAGACCACTGAAAAATGTTTCAAACAGAACAGGCCTGAACACTGAGCCCTGAGGAACACCGCTGCTCAACAGCCACCGACTGGATTTAACTCCATTCATCACCACTCTCTGGGCTTGGCCATCCAGAGAGCTTTCCATCCATCTTAGAGTAGGTCCATCTAAGTCACGGGCAGCCAGTTTCTCCGGGGGCTGTGAGAAAAGCTTTACTGAAGTTGAGGTAGAAAAAAAATCTACAGCCTCATTCACTAAGTGGATCCCCTTGTCCTAGAAGATCAGGTTGGTCAAGCAGGACCTGCTTTTTATAAAGCCTTGCTGACTGGGCCTGAATCCTTGGTTGTCCTGTATGTGCCTCACAATGGCACTCAGGATGATGTGTTCCATAACCTTCCTTGGCACCAAGGTCAGGTTGACAGGCCTGTAGTTCCCAGGATCCTCCTTCTGTCCCTTCTTGTAGAGGGGGGCTCACATTTGCCATCCTCCAGTCCTCTGAGACTTCCCCAGTGAGCAAGGACTGCTGGTGGATGATGGAAAGCAGCTTGGCAAGCACTTCCATCAGCTCCCTCAGCACCTTTGGGTGGATCCCATCCAGCCCCATGGACTTGTGTGTGTCTAAGTGGTTTAGCAGGTCACACATCATTTCCCCTTGGATTATGGGGCCTTCATTTTGCCTTCTGTCCAGAGGGGTGGGTATCCTGAGAACAACTGGTTTTACTATTAAAGACTGAGTCAAAGAAGGTATAAAGTACCTCAGTCTTTTCCTCATCCTTCGTTAGTATGTTTCCCTCCCACATGCAGTAAAGGATGAATTTAAAACCTGGAGAGAGTTTCTGGAGGGTTTTTTACGCTGCAACCTCTCATTTCTTGGAAAGACTAGACCACCTACACCAGAGACCGCTTTCATTATAGGTTTTTTCATTAAGCTTGTAATTTTTCTGACACATTGCTAGAACAATAAAAGCTCTGTGTAAAAACTTAAATGCATGGAACACTTTGTTTGCTGAACCAATACAAGCTGAATCAGGCCAAGGATTTCATGGTGGCATAAACCAGTGATACATTAGGATTTTCCATAACATGCCACTAAACTCATGTTATCGCCTACAACTGTACTTATAGACTACACATCCCTACTCCCTAGGTAGTTCTACAGTGATTTGTAGAACAAGCACTGGCTGTCGGTACTAAACTTTATTATTAAATAAGCCAAAAAGGAATAAGAGAAATCTCATATTTCTATTCACTGCAGAGTCTAAACAGCAATGTCCATTCAATTCAATAATTCAGAAGACAGCTTCAAAAAGTCAGCACATCAAGGACGCCTTAATTAACAAACCTCAGCACTGATGGCTCTGAACCCACATGCACTCACTGTCTTTTCTGTGTTGTAAAAGCAACTAGATAGAGTCAAATTTTCTTTGATCTTGCAGCCATTCCTTGTATTCCCAAGTTGGACAGAAAATATCACCCACTTTTTCTTATCATGCCTTACAAAACTAATAATTATGTTATTAGTTAGGGTTTCCTTGTTAAGCTTTTACTCCTGACACGGTTTTGTTTTTTAACTTACCATTGTGTTACTTGAAACAAAACTGCACTTGATCCAAGTCCAAATTACATCATTACATAATAAAATAAGGAATTAAACTGATTAAAATAAGAAGTTAACTACAAGATGCTCTACTTGTACCAAATTGTAAAAGGAGGCCAGAAAAATAGGTATTGCTGCGTCATTATGTACTATGTTTTAAGGTAACATACTGGGATTTAGAACTTTTTATTTTACTTACTAATATTGTTTTATTCTACTGCTCCTCTGAAATAACAAGCTTTCTAAAAATACTTTCACGTTCTCACATACAAAGACGACTGACGCGCCTTCTATTTCCCACACACAGACCCAAAAGCAACCTACACAGAGTGCCTTTGCTTTCAAAGCAGTCCCATTTGAAAGTATTACTTATGTCGTTGTCAAGAGATCAGTGTTAGATCATTAACTTCCTTGACACTCACCAAAATGCACCCTCACTTTTGGCACATAACCACTGTGGTCATCATCAAGATGACTGACAAAATCTCATTACTTTGTGAGAGCACAGAGGAGACATTTCAGTTTGTAAGATATTAGAAACGTTTTAGCAGAATTTCAGTAAGACACTCTAAGGACTTGCCATAGGATCCTCTTTCCTTATAAAGCAAGCAAATTTATGCCAACACTTGTCTACAGCACAGATGTCGTGGCACTTTGTGAAACACACTGTTAGTATCCTGAGAACACTCTGTGTAAGATCCACTGGGAGACATCTTCAGCATGTGGAATGGTGAAAGCTTTCAACTTCTTTCAGTAAGTTACTTTCCTCCACACAGATTCCATGCAAGAGGCATCACTGTGCTGTACCAGAAGAATACACAAGAACAAGAAAAAACATAAAGCAAAAAGCAACTGTAGGCATCTGCTAGACTGTCAGAAGCAGACCATCAGGACCACTCGCAGTTGACTTGCATGAACAGTAGTTCATAAAACAGATTACCTGTCTGATGGAGAACAGTTTTGAAACATCTGTTCTCTTTATTTCATTAAAGCAAGAACAAAAAAAAAAACCTACCAAATGTAACAGTTAAGTCAGAAAACTGATAAAACAGCTTTTACGCCAACAGAAACACAATCAAAGGTCACAACCTGTATCCTGTTCTTACTATTCCCTCTTTCACTGTTTTCCCCTCAAACTTGTTAATAAAAAGTCACACACACACTACTGCCCATCTGTCACTAATGTCCTTGTAACAGCAACAGTATACTGTCAATTGCTGTTCTTTTAGGGCTGCATTTCACAACTGGTCAGTTTTCCCACTCCTTGAAAATGCTTTGTGAACCCAAGCCACAGATACACAAACAGTTGAACAGAATACTGAAGAAACACTCTAATTTAAATGTTTTCATTCATAAGAGCAACTATACACAAATAAGTCACTTTCTTTTTCCCAAACATTTACTATACTGTGTAACTTCGGGATAATGAGTCACTAAAAACTGCCAAGAGGGCCTCAAAGCTTGCCTCAAAACTATGATCTTCCTTCTCCTTACCAGTATATTGATTTCCCTTCAGGCTTCAGATGTACAGAGTTCAGGTGACACTTTACAAAGACAACAAAAAAGCAACAAACAATGCTTCTGCCCTAAGTTTATCTAACTATTTTTTTCACCACTCTGTGTCATTATTTGTGTTACCACCAGCGTGAGGCATTGACACAAAAAGAGCCAGCAGCAAAACAAAGAACCAACTTCAGTAGATGCTCTTTTATTTAATTCTGCACGGACTGCCTCTATTAGGATGGCTCTATTGTCTACTAAGTCTTCTCAACTCGCTTGTTTAGTTCATGTTAAGAAAACACAGCAGGTGCTGCCGGCCCTAACAGAGAAGGCAAAAAATCGCATCGGGTAAGGGAAAAACCCACAACGTTCACCACCTCTTACACCTGTGCAAGTTTCAACAGTTTGAAGTACGAAAAGTGGAAACAAAAAATCCAAGCGCCCGGGCAGCGGGGCTGAAGAATGAAAGGAAATATTTATAAGCACTTAATTTCAGCCCCGCCCTACGCTTCGCTTACAGTGGGGGAGGCTGTCGTTCCCCTCCCTAGGAAGGAGCCCTGGGACAGCCTGGCCACCACTGAGGACACTCGGGAGGAGAATGAGACCGCCCCTGCCCCTCGAGCCACCACGGTGACCCGGCCTCGGGAAGGACACCAGCCTGGGACCGACGCCGGCCCGCAGTCCCGAGGCCAGCCCAGCCCAGCCCAGCCCGGCCCGGNCCCAGCCCGGCCCAGCTCGGCCCAGCCAGGCCCAGCCCGGCCCGGCCGGCAGCCCCACGCGGCCGCCGCGCCCGCCCTTCCGCCAGCGGCCGCCGCGGCCCCTCCGCTCACCAGCCCGTCGATCTGCACTTGCTTGACGGCCGAGTCGCCCGTGGCGGCTGCCTTGCCTTTGCCCTTCGAGGCGCCGAAGCCGCTGCCGGCAGCCCCAGCGCCTTCCTTGCGCGACGCCATCTCGCCCCTCGCACCGGCCGGAAAGAGAAAAGCGAAACACCGGAAGCGGCGCCGAGGCCGCGGCGGCACGCGGAGAAAAGGGTCCGGGCGGAAACGCGGCGGGAGGCGGGCGCCCGCGCGCTCGCAGGCCCGGCCCGGCCCGGCCCCACTGCAGCACGGGCAGCACGTGGCGGCCTGCGAGGCGCTGCGGGGAGCGCGGGCAAAAGACGGGCCCGACGGGAGGCTCCTCTGTGCTCTCCTCCTTGCCCACGTGTCCGCGCCGCCGATGCTTCCAGCCGTGGCCGGGGGCTGCGGGCAGCCTCTGCACACGGGTAGCAATTACAGCTGCCAAACCAGCGTGACAGGGAGGGAGAAGCACTTCCAAGATATAAAAGATGCGAAAGCTTTGGGGTTATCTCTAAAAAAGCAGACTGCTTTGTGATGGGAGTCTTCCGTTCTGTGGTTTTCCTCAGCAGTTTGGGCAACGTTACCCATATTTTTTTCAATCTGACCTTCTTTTGGCCCTACTTTTCAAGAATCCAGTGTTTTCAGTGATGAAATCCAACGTGAATGCCTTACTTGAGTACGAATAATGAGTCTCCAGTGCACTGAGAAAGCAGGCAAAATCTTCACATTGCATAGTTCAGGGGTTTGCTTCTATCAGCTGCTCACAGTCCCAGGAAGAGGTTTAAGAGTTGCCTTAAAAGTTAACAGTTGGTTCTCCTTTACTGCTCCTTTTTGGTTGGTTGGTTGGTTGGTTGGTTGGTTGGTTGGTTGGTTTTTTGGAGAAGTATTTCAAAGTGTACCTGTTTTTCTGCAAAAATGGAGTGGGCTGTGAGAGGTAGACACTATACACTCCCAAGCGCTCCAGACACAGCCAAATATGTGACCTCACGAACCTTTTCAACAATGTAGCCGACACTAATTTCTACCTGGGGAGAGGAATGTATTTACGAACACCAATAGAAAGATGTATCTACATTTTCCAGTAGACACACGCCCAGCTTTGCCAGTTCCTATAAAATAGCCTTAACATCATAAAAATATGCACTGCCAGCTGCCTACATCAGAGCTGGAACAAACTGAAGCCAAGAACCTAATATAATACTCATGTCCACCAGGCAAACCTAAATACCACTGATAGCACTGACCAGATAGGGATTGACTAACGAGAGACCTCAATACCCAGCTTACCTAAAAACACCTCATGTTGAATGAGGCTCAAGTTCGGTGTGATGAATCCCCTCTTAGATTTCCCTTTAGAAAAATCTGCTAAATGGAGATCAAAGGTGAAGTTTAGAATTGAAGCATCACTTAAGTCAAACATGCCTTGTGTTTCAAAGAGAGTGAAATGTGCATGTGCAACAGGATTAGGGCGTTGTTCTAAAAAATAGGTTTGTAGAGAAGCTGACGCAATAGCAACCCCCAGTTTCAAGGCAGTCTGCTGTGGGCAATGAGCTCAGTCATCACGTAGGTGTTGCAAATTTGAGTCCTGCCCTTAGCAGGTTTCCGTGACTGAGTGTTGCACTCCCACTGGCATTGCCTTTTGAAGTTTTTCTAGAGAACAAAGTGGCTTGATTTGATGTTAATATTTCACTTTGCTCTTATACAGATATGCATATCCAGTTTTAATTTACAAATATTATCAAATACCTTTGATTAAAGAAAACTAAGATTAGAAAACAATGTTATGGCAATATAGTGGTTTTCAACCCCAGCCCATGGACTGCTGGAGATCTGCAGGCTACTTCAAAGGTATTGTTGAACAGTTTTGTAGTAACATAAACATTTTAAATAGCAGAAAAAAAAAATCCCCATGCATTCTGCCTGTAAATGCACAGTGCTTTACCACTGCTAAATCCATAGGGATCTGAAGGGGAATAAAAAATCCTGGGGTAAGACAAATGTGATGCACTATTCCTTTCTATTTGTTCTTGAACAGCAACTGATGGTAATTTAAAAAGGAAAAAAAAAAAAAAGCAAAACACCACAATAAAATCTAACCAAACAAGTAGCTACAGCACAAAACATCAGCATGTTCAAAGAGGTTGCTGTGCGCACCCAAAACAGCCCCATTCGAGGGACTGGCATAGGGCTCACTGCCAGAATAATTCAGTCAATTTGGTTAATTGTGATTCACGTGAAAAATGAAACACAAATAGCAATTTTACAGAACTCAGCAGATCACTGGAGGCCAGAGGCCATAGACAATTTCATCACTGAAAATACTGAATTCTTGAAAAGGAGGACATAAAAAGAATGTCAGATAGAAAAAAACCAATGGTAACGTTGCCCAAGCTACTCAGGAAAACCACAGAACAGAACACTTCCATCACAAAGTATTTTAGAAAATTCAAGTAGTGCACTGACTCCATTAATCATCTTAAAGTGATATTCTGAATCAAGAGACAGCCGGAACCAAATCAAATGTTTTTATTCCCTAGTCCAGCTCAAGTGAAAACCTTGGTGTAACCGACGTGTGTCATTTCCCTTCCCTGCACTGTATCAGTGTTATGAGCAGAACTAGTGTTGCTAAATGGAAATTATCTGATTAAGGGTTCAAAGATGTAATCCCTTCCAAATTGTCAGACTGACTTTACCTTAAGGGCTAAATCAACTTGAATTTCATTTGTGTACGCTGGAGGCTAAGACCCCGCACATGAACAGTAACCAGAGACGGGCTAACCTGCAATGACTTGTTACCGCTTGGTAAATGGGTCATGTCTGAATTCTGGTTTTTTTCCTCCCTACCCTCTTAGCAATTCCAAATATTTCTGATGAACACCTTAATTTCATTATCACAAAGTGTAGAGGAATAGAGAAGAATCACTTAGGATACACATATAGCAGTCTGTACTTGCTCTGACACACAACAGCACCCCAAATACAAAGCTGCACTAATAACTACAGTTGCCTAAAACAACATTAATTATCTACAAAAAGAAATTGTTTTCATTAAAATAATCTCCAAAACTCAGTATCAACAGATTCTCCAAACCCAAGATTGCCTTGTAACATCTTGTTCCCTTACAGAAGTTTCGGGTTCAGAAAAGCTCCATTTTCTCAAGATGAGGTATTGAGGCTTCAATTTTCAAACATCAGGAAAAACAGGCATGTGCCATTACCTTCATAGTAATATATTGCTGACCTTTTTCAGTGTGTCATTATATGTAACATACCTGCTCTGCCTCAGATGCTTTTTGATAGTAGCCTCTCATTTATATACCGCTCACATATCCTACAGATGGAGTGCAAGTTCCTGTGAGAAGGTGCCTCTGTGTATCTATGAAAGTACCTGTGGTGGGTTGACATCAGTGAACAAACACCCACCCAGCCTCTCATTCACTCCCCTCCCACAGGATGAGGAGAAAACATAAGGAAGGCAAGAATCACATTTCCAAAGCCATGGGTCAGACAAGATCTCTTAAGTGCCCGTTCTGTGCCTGCAATCCCAAATACCTACTACAGCTTCAGGAAGCAGCGTTGTGGATAAGCCTTGTGTAATTCAGGGTTTTCAGCCATTTGTGTCCTGCTGACCACAGCATTTCAGGTCTAAAGGAAATTAAATATCCTCTGGCATATCAACCCATGTTAACAAAGGTTCTCTCTGATATATAAAGGTAGCACTCTGCACCCCTTCTGTTGGAATGTCATTCATTACTTCACCAAATGCAAGTGACTGAAGTCAAGCCCTTTTCATGTTTCTTTGTACAGCATCATAGAATTACAGAATGGTAGGGGCTGGAAGGGACCGCTAAAGATCATCTAGTCCAACCCCCTGCTCAAGCAGATCCCCCTAGATCAGGCCACACAGACATATGTCCCTGGACAGCCTGTGCCAGGGCACCCTCACCTGAATGGGAAAGTAATTGTTCCTCAAGTGGAACTTTTTGTGTTCCAGCTTTTGTCCATCACCCCTTGACCTGTCACTTGAGACAACAGAATAAAGTGATGCCCCATAGTCTTGACAAACAACTTTTAAATACTTGTGTTAACACGATTCTCCCTCAGTCTTCTCTTGTCCAGGCTAAACAGCCCCAGGTCTTTCAGACATTCCTCATAGGACAGATGTTCCAGTCCCCTGATCATATTGGTAGCCCTGTGCTGGAAGCTCTCCAGAAGTTCTCTGTCCCTCTTGAGGTAGGGAGCCCAGAACTGGACACAGGACTCCAGATGAGGCCTCACCAGGGCAGAGTAGAGGGAGAGCAGAACCTCCCTGGGCCTGCTGGCCACACTCTTCTTGATGCATCCCAGGATGCCACGAGGACACATTGCTGGCTCAACATTCTGTTTCACTGATAAATAATAATCTGAAGTGTTAGATATTCATCCAACATTTGCTACTTTCTACAGAGAAGCTCAATGTGAAAATTTAAGAGCAGGGTACATCACCACAAGGGCATTTTGTGACCAAAAAAAAATGAAGTTGTAGTATTTCCATGACACTAATTTTGATTTTAGAAGTTATTGGTACAGATACTGAATTACATTCCATGTTTGGGGTTTTTTTTCTAATTTTCTTCACAAGAATCAAAGTGAAGAAATTGGGTTTATTGGATTTTTTATTTGAAATGGGAAATGAGAAGTAATAAGGTGCAGGAGTGATAGACAAAGGGTGAATGTGGTAGCTGCAATAGCATAGAAACCCCCAGAGACAAACATCAAATGCAATAAAAAAACTACAGGAACAGAATGTGAGCTTTGAAAATTCAATTTCTTTGCTGTAAGAACAGAGGTTTCAGAGGCCATGCATGGTTTCAACCATGCTTTTACACAGGCAACCTTCTAGCATTTGCTTGGTGAAACATAAAAGCATTATATTTTAATATCATTCCCCCTCTACTCTGCCTTTGTGAGACCACATCTGGAATATTGTATCCAGTTCTGGGCCCCTCAGTTCAAGGCCAGGGAGCTGCTGGAGAGAGTTCAGTGCAGGGCCACAGAGATGATGGAGTGGAGCATCTCCCTTATGATGAAAGGCTGAGGGAGCTGGGGCTCTTCAGCTTGGAGAAGACTGAGGAGTGACCTCATTAATGTTTACAAATATGTAAAGGGGTCAGGAGGATGGAGCCAGGCTGTTCTCAGCAATGTCCAATGGTAGGACAAGGGGCAATAGGTATAAGCTGGAACACGAGGCATTCTAAAGAAACACAAGGAAAAATTTCTTCCCTGTGAGGGTGAGGGAGCACTGGAACAGGCTGCCCAGATGGGTTGTGGAGTCTCGTTCTCTGGAGACATTCAAAAACCACCTGGATGAGTTCCTGTGTGACCTGCTAGTGGTCCTGCTCTGGCCGGGGGGTTGGACTGGATGACCTTTCAAGGCCCTTTCCAACACTTAAGATTCTGTGATTCCATGATTTAAAACACTGGAGCAGCTATCCTGGACAGCAGCATAACAAGGCACTTCTGCATATGAAGGAAATATTTAAAATATCAGCTCTTCTCCTGAGAAAGTTGTGGATTTTTTAACTGCTCAATTTTTTCTCTGCTATATTCAATAACCATTTTCCAACAAGAGGTTTTAGTTACCTTCCTTTTTATCCACACTTTTTACACTGCATTAAACAGACTGATGTTTATAGGTACTTTTATTATTAATCGATCATTTACTATAACACCTCAAAACTTTTAGCATACAATTAACAGGAACACAAAAAATAGCACAGGGACTAACAACAAAAATGCCTAATTGAAGATGCTTTTGATTAATAAGACTGAGACATCTTAAGTGCTAATTCAGTCATGTAAAACAAAGAAATGTTATTTTCACAAAGTTATTTTATGTTTCTAAGCAGAACCAGACTCTTTCCTAGAGTATCAAGTTATAAAATTATGTAAGCATATAGAACATATCACAGAATATATATTCTCTACATGGACAATACATATTCGTAGAGAATATATATTCACCACAAAGTGAGGACTCTTGTGGACCTGCTTTAGCAGGAGGGGGGTGGACTAGATGATCTCTAGCTGTCCCTTCCAACCCCTGCCATTCTGTGATTCTACTTCTCTGTTCCCAGTTAAATTAATTCTTTCTGAAATCAATGAAAGGGTGAAAAGACACGTGTAATATTTCAGGCAACTGAACTGAATTTTCTTGCACAAATCAGAACTTTGGCCATAAAGCTAAATTCTTGTTGGAGACAAGCTTCTCACGTAATTTCCCTTTTGATGTCAATTTATTCAGATATTTATTCATAATCAGCTACTGCACCTTCTGATTCTAAATGACACACAAGCCATCAGATGTTGGATATAACAACCTTGTCTAAGGAGAACAAGCAATGAGGAAAAGAATGGAAGTAACGTACATACATATCATGTTTTATGTCTTCCAGCTTCCTGTAATCTCCGAAGTAAAATCGTGTTTGTTTAAAAGAACTAAAATGGACTTGATATATTGACTTTCTGTCAGAAATACTAAAATGAGGAGAGGGATATTCTGCTCAACATGAAGCAATGGATATTTTCATAGGCACAAAAGGAGGCAAGATGTGAAGCATCACTCCATTCTTCCTCTCTGTCTGCCCAACACATCGGCCATCACATAATCAGTGTTTGGAACAGCATCTTCCCATCTTCTGCATTCTTCCTGCTTCCTGAATTGAAGCTCCCTGAATCCAGTCCTGAGTACTCCACAAAGATTTACTATTTTTCTAGATTATGACACTTTTACGTCACTCTTAAGGGCTTCTACAAGCTCTATGAGTGTAGAGGGATCAGAATGACAACTAACTAGTGCAGATCTCGACAAACAGCGCAGTGAGGAAAGGATGCTTGGAAAAGATGCCCTTGTGTGTCCTCACAGAAGCATGAAACTAGTTGTTTAACACATACATCTTAAAGAGCTGCATCAACCAAAAGTGCTGCACAAACTAAATGGTATCAGTGATGTGTATCTATTCAGAAAGACAAAAGATTTAGTTATGTTAGATCTGATTTTGTTCATCATTCAGAAAAGCTGCCTAACATTGGAGAAGCTGTCAAGAATCCCACTGATTATTTTCAGCCCTGTAAGTTCTTCCAGCTCTCGTAAGAAAGCTGAAGTTGCCTGCAAAACCTTTGTCCTCCTGGATGTTCTCAAAGTATTTAGGAAGTCACTTAAAAGCCTGTATAAATATTCCTTTTCTTACCCATGGAAGTCGACAGTATGCAGTCAAACTAAATATTGTAATATCTACAATAAATGTATACTTTTTTTATGATACACAATTAACAAGGCAGTTAATGTGGGTCATTCTATAATGGTCAGTTACGGTGTTTAAGCCAGAAGTAATTTTCTAACTAAAGACTATTGTAACAGTTGAGCTGGAAAGGTGCAAAAAGCTTTACTATATAAAAAAATCTAATCTGCTGAGTTCTTACCAATCCATAAAGAAAAGACAGGGCTTGTCACAGCCATGTTTATTATAAATCCAGATGCTGTATTCCTATAACAGAAAACCAGATACTGTACAAGATGAATGTATATGATGAAGGCTAAAATTCGAAAGCTCCAAACTGGCTCCAAGGGAATGAAAGGAGGAGCCAGCCATGAATAATAAGCATTCTTAGAAATATAATTTAGCATATTGAATGCTGCTGAATCTTATTCTGTGGCTATACATACCTCAGAAAAAATCAACAGTACATCTAGGCAAATATTTTCAGACACATTCCAACAATGTTTTACTGTCCTGTGTTTATGTGTTTTGTTTCCAAATGTTCTAATTGAAAACCCTTTTTTTTTTTTTGACATCAGTTAATTTTTTCTATTTAAGCATGTGGGGTGCTAAGACTTATTGGAGGTAACCACAGAGCATGACATTTGCCCAAAAGCAACTCATTCAGATTAAAAAAGTCTGACACAGGGCAAGTTTGGAAGAGTCAGGTCCCGAGATCTTTTTATCACCGAGCTACAAGCATTTGCTAAATGCCAGCTAGGAAGAGAAATCTTTGTCACTAGGCCTACATCAGAGCTCTTTTGACAAAGAGCAGCTTTCACTTCAAGTAATCTACATGTCACAGCAATTTTTTGTTCTTGAATTCTACTACTGCTTCACCTAGCATCTCAAAACCAGAGCTGAACTCCTATATGCCAAAAGACCGTCTTCTCTGCAAAGAACTAATACTCCACTGCAGCGTATTTTGTGTGTAGTGCAACGGGTGAGACTGGATTGATCATAGATGTGATGTAAACTTTAGGTATAGAGGTTTCCTTCAGCGTGATACCTTTTTTTCATAAACATTGTATCTACCCGCAAGTTATTAGCATTATTGATAAAGTCTCAGGAACAGTTTTGTGAGATCAGAACTGTACCCTAGACCAGTTTGTATCCTTTCCAGCAGCGGTCAGGGGCTTGGGTTTCAGAAAAGGAAGTTCCCCATTTTGAATTCTGACTCTTGTGTTGGGAAAAAGTTAGTTAAGTTAGTGCTTCAACACCTTCCACTCTCCTCTTCAGGCTCATTTTCTCAATGAGAGTGCTGGTAGGCAGTCTACTGATAACACAAGTGGTTTGTTAGTTCTCCAGTAAAATCTCACTTTAAAATTACCCCAAAACTCAAAGTCTTTCAGTGGTGCAGCCACATAATTGATGAAACTTTTCAATTAAAAATATAATAGGAAATCATTTCCAAAAGGTACCTTGTGATGAGCTTTATGACAAGCTTTGCTGTGTTACAGACAGTTTCTGAAAGGGTATGTGGAATATGAGAGCATTTAATTGACTAAGTCATCTGGTAAAGGACTATTTGATATAAAAGAAATAAGAAACAAGATGAAAGTGAATAAAGTGCATTAAATACATACAGATGCACAAAAATTTCCAAATAAACAGGTGGTAACAAAGACAACAGAGAAGAGCGGAACTCTTCAGGCCAGTAGAGGAGCTGCCCAGGAAGCCATACTGCAGAGGGTCAACCTGAGCTTTGTCTCTGATAAGAAGGAAACACGATTTTCCTGAGTATCACAAAATATTTGAGGGGGCATATGGGACCATGCAAAACTATTTTTGAGATATCAGCAGGGCCTTGTGGGATTATACAAAACTTGTTATGAGAAGTTGTCATGGTTTGACATGACAGCCTTTTCTGGTAAGGGGGAAGGGGCTGTAAAGATGGCACCTGTAAGAAGTTGTTTGCAACTCTCCCCAGCTCTGAGCCAGACCCACGTCTGGGGCTGAGCCAATTAGACGCCTCCACGATCACTTTTTAAGAAGAAGCCAGAAGAGGAGGTGGTTTTTCCTCCATCTTTTTCCTGCTTCTTCCTTCTTCTGTCCCTTCTTCTTCTTCTGGCTGGTGGTGGTGCAAGGAGTAGGAACAATGAGAGAAACGGCCATGCGGACTCCAAGGCCAGTGATGAAGGAGAGGAGGAGGTGTACCAGAGCAGAGACTCCCCTGCATTCTATGGAGAGAATTGGAGAAGCTGAGATATTCACCAAGGACTGTGTCCCGAGAGAGGGACCCCATATCGGTAGAAGAAACTGCAATTGTGATGAAGAATGCATGCCAGAGATATTTACCAAGGACTCTGTCCCGAGAGAGGGAACCCATATCGGCAGAAGCCGCAGCTGCTGGGAGCAACCCATGCCAGAGAAGTTTGCTAAGGACTTTGTGCCGGGGGAGGAACCCCGTGTTGGAGCAGGGGAAGAATGCCAGGAGTCATCCTCTTCTGAGAAGACAGAAGCGGCAGAGCCCATCTGTGAGAGACTGACCACATTCCCCATTCCCTGCCCCCCTGAGCCGCTGAGGGGGGAGGAGGTAGAGATATCGGGAGCAGTGAGCTGGGCCCGGGAAGAAAGGAGGGATGGGGGAGGGAGATCTTAAAGTGCTGGTTGTAATTTTCTCATCATCCTACTCCCTTTTGCTTTTATTCCATTCTGTTTCTTGTAGAATAAACTTTCCTACTTTCCTCTCTAAGTCGAGTACTGGAGTTTGTTTTGCCCGGAACCGTAATTGGCAGTGAGCTCTTCCTGTCCTTGTTTTAATCCACAACAACCTTGCTTATCTTTTTACTCCCATTTCGCTGGGGCCTCCACCATCCTAACGAGGGTGGGGGTGAATGGGGGCACCGAGCGAGGGACTGTCGTGGTGCTGCTGTGCTAGCTGGGCCAAACCACGACAAGTTCACAGAACTGGCCAAAGGCAGGGAATGGAAGGTTCAGGGTGAATCTAGGAGAACATGAGGGGAAATGAAGGATAGAGGGGCTCACAGATGAGCTGGCAGTGGTCAGTACACTTGTGTAACTGAGCAATCTGCCTGATCACAGCAGTTCAATCTTCTTATTGAGCCTCTTTCTTAAACAGTTATCTTCCTTAGCTAGCTACGTTTCCCCAGTGAACATAATCCTCTGAGTGTGTAACCTGCTAGCAGACTTAAGCTGGAGTAGCTAGTGAGTGGGAGAGGCACGTCCATGCACAGACAGGTTAGGGAACCCAAGGCCCAGACACAGATATTATATGGACTGAGGGGCCCTGCTCATATCTGAGGGACCTGTGAATGTGAGTGTGCTGGTGAGTACAGGGAGTGAGGGTGTGAGCAGCCACTTGGGAATTTCAGCTCTGATAAGCTGGAGAAGAGGTGCAAGACTGTGTTACTATCTGTACTTCTATCATGTATAACTTCTGGTGGTTACAGGTGTTGTGGTGGTATGCATGGCTGCTGTGGTAGTATCCTCTGTGTGAGTGTGTGTGCCTGCATTTGCTTGTCCATGACATATGTGGGCCCAAGAACCCTCCCAGGTCCTAAGAGTGTACACATATGGACTTCAGCAACCAGGAGCAGCCATCCCCAGGTCCTGGAGACCCCAGGATTCAGCAGCTCCCACGAAATCCTCAGGCCTATTTGACAAAAAAAAACCCAAAAACATTTTCAGATGACTCATGGGAATAGTGAAAGAACTGAACCTGAAAGGAATATGGTGAATTTTTTCATATGCAAAGTACTGTCAAGAAGCTGAAAGAAAATGCTGGAAAACTGTACTTCTCTGCTCTCTTACAGCATTACTTTTAAAATGTAGACATTAGTTTAAAAAAAAGTCCTTTAAAAGAATTGTATAAAAGTGAAAAACAATTTACAGAATGGTACTGCCAGTAGTTTACCATACAATTAATGCTATCTTCTGCACAATGAAGGAGAAATCTGTGCTGTTCCTTTGCTTGCTAGCCAGCCTTCTGAACAAAACTTACCATACCAATCCCATTACAGCTTGTCTGTGATGATACTATTTACCAACTGAACAGGGAAGGAATATCTCATCACAATGGTATTTAACACCCTACTCTGGATTATATCTTACTTTGTATTTAGTTCAAAATGACTGGTTCAAGCTCTCACTTACTTGTTTCTCTTTTTTTTTATCTCCATTCTGCAATAGCAGCTGTTATCATTGCAAGATTCCACATTCTGGCTGTGAGATGTGGAAAGTGTTCTTAATAAGGAATAACTGCCTGCCTTTGGGCAGTTAATTAGTCATTGTCATCCCCCAGAAAAGAAAAAAAGAAGAAAAATTACTTGAAGAAAAAATAATTCATCTAATAAGGTTTTGCTTTGGAGACTTGTTGCGGGTTTCTGTCTAATTGTTTTTTAAATAATGAAAGTATGCAGTTAGATAGAAGAACTGGGACACCACACCAGAAAGGGAATATGTTGGCCACAAGACTAAAGTTTAATAAAGACCAATGAATTCAACACATCTCTTAGCTCATAGACTAAAGCATGTATCCATGTATGTCCATCGAACTCATGAGCACACACAGCTCTCCCCTGAAGACAGGTGGAAAGAAGGATTTAATGACAGAAAAATACTCTCAGTCACCTGTTTTTTTTGTACTTTTCATCCTATAAGTACTTTATAAATTATCTTCCCATTTAAACATTTCACTTTCTAGAATAGCAATTAAATGCATTCCTTTTTTAGTTTCTCACAACACTAACCTGCTTGGAAGCAGATGTTTTCCTCATCTCCTCTATAGCAAAAGGACCAACATGACAGGTGGGTATTTGCTTAAGTGACATTAGAACAGTCTGACTGAATACAGCTAACTGGTACCTGCAATTTCCTTGTTTGTGATACAGTTGTCCCTGGCAGAAAGGTGTCTCCTCTTGCACCTGCGTAGCAAGACAGATGTCTCCAATTATCATTTTGATGGAGTTATGATAGCACATCATAACTCTCTTTGCCTGCCTAGAATACAAGCATTAAGTTCAGCTTCCTAACTGCTGAATGTCTGGCGAGCTCAGGTTTTCTGTTGAGAGAGACAGGAGGTTGTGCAAAGTAGCTTTCTGAGTGACAGCCGTTTCCAACGAGGCTACAGTGAAACTGGGTTTTGTTTGTGGCATTGAAACGGAGAGCACAGGCTTCTCAGCGTCCACGTTGCGCACGTGGAGCTGACGCCGATGGAGCCAGCCCAGGCAAGCCAAGCGAGCAGGCACTGAATAAATAAGGCTTCCCAAGGCAAGGACGCCGATGGACCGTGAAACTACAGCCTCTGCGGCTGCACGTGTCATTTACCCACTATAGCAAACAAACAAACACAACATAAAAAAAACCCGTGTTTCTGACGTTAACGAACGGCAGGAGCAAACACGGGGCAAGGCGGCAGTTCTCGGGCCATCAGTGTGAGAGCTGGCGGTGGGACAAGCCCAGCACAGCGCCGAGGCGCCGGCGGAAGGGCCCCGCGCGGCTTCCGGCCGAGCCGCCGGGCGGGCAGGAGGCAGCGGGCAGCGAGGGAGCAGCAGCAGCAGCAGCAGCAGCATGAAGCTGACGCGGCAGAAGCACGCCAAGAAGATCATGAGCTTCTACCGGCACAACTTCCACTTGAGCGAGCCCTTCCACGTGCTGCTGGACGGCACGTTCTGCCAGGCCGCGCTCCGCAACAAGATCCAGATCCGGGAGCAGCTGCCCGGGTACCTGTCCGGCGCCACGCAGCTCTGCACCACGCGGTACGGCGGCGCCTGCCCGCGGGCACGGGCACGGGCACGGGCACGGGCACGGGCAGGCGGGGGGACGCTGAGAGCCGCGGCGGCGGGGGGCGGCAGGCAGGGGGAGGCAGGCAGGGGAAGGAGGCCGCCGTGCGCATGCCCGGGGCGTCCCGAGCCGCGCGGGATGAGCCGCAGTGCGCATGCGCGCGGGGGTCGGGATGGAGCCGCGGGCGGCCCCTGGTGCTGCGCGGGATCGGGGAGCGGGGAGGGAGCTCTGGCTAACGGGTGGTTACTGGGGCTGCTGTTAAGGTGGGGAAGGTGTAGGAAACGAAATAGGTTTTCTCGTGAAAGACTCAGGTCAGACCCTGCAGTGAAGCACTTTTGTTAAGCGTTCTTGCAAGAGCGGGTGTCCTAGCCAGCAGGCACACCTGATAGGTACAAGATTCGGCTTTTTATTCCCTGTCCCGGCCGCAAAGTCCTTCCCTTGTTTCCCCATTGATTAGATACTCCCAAGATTTACATCTTCCCGAGGCGCCTACAAAATCTCCTCAGGAGGTGTCTGGTTCTTGTAGATGGTCACCCATTCCCTCATAGTACCAATATTTAGGACCCATCGTTTACCTGGTTAACATTAAAAAGATGCAGACATCAGTCTTGAACTACAAATAACAATCCTGAGATGCAGCCACCAGTCTTGAGATCAGCCAGTTAGTTAACATTATAAAGGTACATATAACAACAAAAGTTCTTTGTCTTAATTGCTTGGATTCCATTCCTGCAAAAACAGCATCACTATTTCTTACAAAGGGTAGGGGCATCCCTCAGTACTAACCACTTTTCCGAGGATGGGAGAAACTGTTGAGGAGTGAGATAAGGCGAGGGGTAACACTACTGTGTGGGAAACGGCCGGGCCAGACTCTTCCCACTCCCAGCGTCTTGGTGAACTGAGAAAACAGAGCCCAGCTCGGCTGTCTTGGGCCAGGAGCGAATTTACTGCTTGTCTGGAGTCTCAACTTGCCAGTAAAGGTTTTTTTTCCGAAGTGTCTGGTGTCAAGGGAGAACAAGGATGTGCCAGACAAAGGTGTGGAAGAAAGCATGCATGCTAAATACCTGAATTGCCTTGAAGTTACCTTTGTTTTCACTTCGTGTATGGTAAACTCTCTCACTTGAATTTGTGCAATGACAGTATAGTCAACTGCCCATCATGGAGGGGCATACTGAAAATGTCAGGAAGATGTATACCCTAGGCTACAAAAATAACAGTGAGCCGTCCTGCAAACCGTACAGAAGTGGCCCATACTCCTAAACGGTGGGACCTATGGAGTCATGACCTTAGCTGTGAAAACATATTTCGGTCATGTCTAAATGTCACTTTTTGCTTCCTTCTTTCAGCAATATCTGTTGGGCTTTTTGACCCGTTTTCACTTCAAAACCCATCTGAATGAGTTTCTGTATGACCTACTCTAGGTGGTCCTGTTCTTGCAGGGAGGATGATCTTTCAAGGTCCCTTCCAACCCTTAAGATTCTGTAATTCTCTGAATGGACTTGTGTTCTCTGCTGTGAGAATGCTAAGTTGGTGAGGCAGCACCTCAGTGGCATGACCACTGTTTCCCTCAGGAAACAAGCTGGCTCACTGTGAGAGTCTTTGCAAAAAGAAGAGCCTCAAATCTCCACAAAGACTGTCCTCAAAGGCTGGACTTTCTTCTCTGGAAAGAGAAGTAGTTGCTGTCTTGTCCTTGAAGCTGTATTTCAAGGCCTTACATTCCTACCACTGCCCAGATTTCATTGTAAGACTTGGTGGCTGGAATAAGTTAGGTTTCATCTCATGGTCTCTAAAGGTCTCTTCGAACCCCTAACATTCTATGATTTTAGGTTTACTTTTTGTTCTCCAGTTGGAATATTGTGGAGCCATAAACATCCAGGTTTTTAATCATACGGACAATCTTTTTTCTTGTGCTTGAGTCAGTTGGATTCTGATAGCAAGTTTGAAGCAAGGTGATGGACACTAGTACAGAGTTTCACCTGCATGCAGTGATTAATCAGTTTGTGTTAATTAGAACAATTTTATTTGTTATATGTTTCTGTATATTTGTTCATATGCTAGGTGATACCTGAACATAAATGTGAGGATTTAGCGTTGTCTCTGATATTAAATGCTTTTAATTCATTTAATGCAACTTCATATTGTTACTGATTAATCTTATTTGGAACCAAGGAAATGTTGCTGATGTCTTCAAGTGTGCTACTGCTTTCAGGTTGCTGTGTGCCATTTATAAATCACAGAGCCTGACAACTGGCCATTGCTCATTCTCGAGTAATTCACATGAAGCTGTTGCTGTTATAAAAAATATGTAGTTATTTTCTTTGCTGCTCTTGGGTTTCAGATGTATTATAAAAGAACTGGAGTCACTGGGGAAAGCACTGTACGGGGCAAAATTAATTGCTCAAAGATTTCAAGTTCGAAACTGTTCTCACCACAAGGATCCTGTGAGTGGTTCGGCCTGTTTGCTTTCCATGATTGAAGAAGGCAATCCTCATCACTTCTTTATTGCTACACAGGTAAATGCTCATGGGAATCGTAACTCCATTTCATTTGAAGTGATCCTTTGATACCTTAGGATAAGGAAACCTACAGAAACATTGGTTATGAGATTTTTCAGTAGTGTGTGGGAATTAATCTTGTAAAGCCTTGCTCATAAATGTTATTTGCTAATTATAAAGTAGGATACCTTTTGTCTTACTTGGAACAACTAGATTTTTTTTCAGCCTAAAAAGATATTGCTTAGTTTATCAGAAAGTGTACATACTGACTACCTATTGATGTGTACAAAAACAACTGAAGGCTGGTAATTAGAATATTTCGTGTGTGTGCATCCGTGGCCCTGGACTGTTTGCACAATGGTCTGAAAAGTGAAGTTGTTAAATGACCATAGAACTTCAATTTTAGGACATTTTGGAGGCTTTAACTAAAGAATAAGGGTAGAACTTGTGTACAAATAAGAAACACTGGGTTTTTTCTTAGCTCTGTTATTGGAACTGTATGTATAAATTACGTAAAATATATATAAAATGGTTTACGGTAGAATCCTTCATGCTTAATAAACAAAGAGTTTAACATGACTTGTCATAAAAGACATTGTCTAACTTCTTGTGGTGTACTACACACCAATAAACTGGGATTGTTTTCCTCAGAAAAAAACATGTATGCTTATACAGGCATTAAAAAGGGGAAATGTTAATATTTTTTCCATCAGAAGTATAGCTAACTATAAGAAAAAAAAATTGAAATTTAAATTGCTCTGAAAGGCACTACCACGTATGTCTGCTAGATTAAGTTTCTTATCTTTTTCATAATGTAATTTATCTTTGTAGCTTTGAATTAAAAGTAGGTGCATTTGAATTGCAAATATCATTTAATCCCAAAATATTGACTAAAGTATTTAATTTTACAGGATAAGGATTTAGCAAACAAAGTGAAAAAGAAAGCTGGCGTTCCTCTCCTCTTTATTATTCAGAACACTATGGTGCTAGACAAACCTTCTCCTAAATCTTTGGCATTTGTTCAGAAGCTGCAGACAAATGAGCTTGTTCCAGAGCACCAAAAACAAAGTATACTGCAGCTTAAAGAAAAAGAAGGACTAGTAAAGCAAGAAAGTGAAAAGAGAAGAAAACGTAAAAGGGCAGGTGGTCCCAATCCTCTCAGCTGTCTGAAGAAGAAAAAGAAGAAAACACAGGAGGGTCAGGAGCCCTCTGCTGAAAAGAAGAAGAGAATAAAAAGAAAGCGAAATAGGGTTAAAGCAGAAGCTGTGCAGTCAGTGCAGAAGAATGAAGAAGAATAAACCCGTATTTGTGAACAGTGCTTGTGAACAGGACTTGACTTTGCAAAGAGAAAGATTAATGTGCCATCACGTGTAATGGAGTTGTTAATATTAAAACTTGTTTTTATGAGATGTTACTGCTCACTACTGCATCTCAGCATTTTTAGGTTATTGTCCTAGTAATTTATTCTGTACTCTAGTAATTTTATTTGTTGTTGTGGTTTAGGCCCATCAGGGGACAAAAGACCATGATTAGTCTCAAGTACCAAAGATCTGAGAATTGCCAAAGGGCAGAGAAAATTGCAGCTTGTGGTCTCAGACAACACAGACCGGGCTACTCAGCTAGGGGAAGAAAACAGAAAATAATTTAATCCAACATCAACTAAAACAGAACCATAAAACCCCAAAGCAACCAACACAAAACAACACAGAATGGTACAACAATGAAGAGTACAACCAGCCCTTTAAGACCACCTTCTCCCCACCTCTTCCCGGGCTCAGAGCCCTGATCAGGGTGTCTTTATCTCCCCGCCCTGCCCTCCTCCCTGGCCCAAGGGGGCAGGGAATGGGGGTTTCAGTCAGTCTCTTCTCGATGGTTTCTGCCTTTGTCTCTCCTCAGGGCAGGTGGGCTCCTCGCAAGTCCTCCCTGCAAGTCCATGGGGTCCCTCACACACTCAGCAGCCCTGCATGGGCCGCTCTGACGTGTGTTCATCCCAAAGGCTGCAGCTCCTCTGCCTCTCATGTAGGTCTGCTCTACGGCGGACAGGCTCTCCAGCATGTCCTGTGCCATGGCCACCTCCTCACACAATCTCTTGCCCGTCCAGGTGCACTCACCTGAGAGCTGCTGGTGGCTCTCAGTCCTGCCATTGCCTTCCATGGGTTGCAGGGGTACAGCCTGCATTCTCGCCACAGGTTGCAGAGGGGTCTCTGGTCTGGTGCTCCTCCTTCCTTCCTCCTCTGACTGTGGGGTCCGTGTGGTGGCCTCCATCTTGTACCACTCTCACACCTCCTCCCAAGCACTTCATATTCCCTGTCCCTAAATAGTGATGGCAGGGGTACCAGATTGGCCCAGCCGAGCCAGAGGTGGGTCTGAACCCAGGAGCCGGGGAAGAGTCCAAAAAACTCTTTACCATGTCTTCACTGCAACCTGCTCCCCCTGTTACCAAGCAAAAGCTGCTCCTTCTAAACCATGACATAGGAACCCTCAAGTTTCATTATTCTCTCCAGCATCTTGATTCCTACCAGAGTTTGCATGATCAGTAGCAGTTTTTCAGAAATGCTTCTTGGGTTTCAGGTGGGGTTTGGTAGGATCCCAGACTTCCTTCTAAATCTCAGTTGCTATTCTTACTAGAAGTAGCTTTGACAGTCATTCTGTTACAGAATGTGGAGTTAACCTAAAAGAGCATCTCACCTGTCTGTATTGTCTGAATACAAAAGTTAACTTCTTTGGAAAGATGCCCTGAGGAAATTCCTATATTACTCTGTAAACTCATATGAACCAATACATCTGTTCTTTGTAATCTTGATTAAGAAGATCCTGAAAGGTCTATTAGAATCAAAGAATTATTACAGTTAGAAAAGACCTTTGAGGTCATCAAGTCCGACCACTAACCTCACACTGCCAAGTCCATCACTAAACTAACCCATATCCCTTAGCACCTTATCTAGGCATCTTTTAAGTGTCTCTAGGGAAAAACATCCCCTGGCACAACTTAATCCCATTTCCTCATGTCCTGTTATTCATTACTGGAGAGGTTGACCCCCAGATGGATATTCCTGACATTGCAATGGCATCTCTAGTGTGTCTGTTTGTTCTTTAGTTTATTCTTCCTTTTAAAATGGGAAGAATAAATCTTGAAAATGCTGAACCATAGCACTAGCTGACACCTAATGCCATCACAGCATGGCACGGCAGTGGAGGAGTTCTGAACTACAGCCTGCTGACAGTGATGTGACTCACACCATGTTGCACTTGTTTTAAAGTCCTCTAAGGTTATGAGCAGAACAGAGCTGAGTTGGAGGAGGGAGCTGCCTAGAATGTTTCAAGTACATGATTTTCCTGAGTAAGGATTTCCTGTGTCACGTGCATTGGGTGTCATTAGGAAGCAGCAGTGGGTGGTGCAGGTGGCGTGAATAGGGGATGCTGCACGGATATGCTGTGGCTTAGGTGTGCCACAACTGGGTTCTCAGCCATCTCGCCAGGTTTTTAAATTCTCTGCACGCATTTCTACTTAACCAAGATGTAATTCTTAAAACGAAAGCTCACTGTTACTTCACCTACCTGAAGTTAAGCCTGATTTTTTGAGCAGCCCTTCAGCTTGCACGTCACGCATTCACAAAGGAGTTCTCATCTGTGTGTTATCTGCACAGGTTCTCAGGTGCTTGGAGGTTGAACATAGCTATGATGCAATGCTATCTGCTGGCTTTTCAAACAGTATGGACAGTTGTTTCCTGGAATTTGAGAAACAACATGAGGTGGTGAGAGTTGGCCCATGTTAGTGGAAGCTGCAGGGTCATTCCCTGGGTTCTGCAGAACTTTCCCTCTGGCCAGTGCTTGGGAGGTCCATGGGTGTGCTCCGTGCTTGCAGCACCTTCCACCCCTGCTGTTGCTGCTGCTGCTGTAGCCTTGGTTTGAAGCCCTTCCTCATGACACAGCTGCCTCAAGTGGGCTGTGCCTTTCTTGTACTATTCCAGAGCCCACCTGCACCTCAGGAGCTGAGCGTGGGAGGTGGAAACAGCCAGGAAGGGTACAGTATGCAGGATGAAAGCTTTGATTAAAATTTAAACCAGTCACGCTCATTGTGGTGGTGTTGCTACACTGACAGCTAAGAGTGAACTCTGAGGAGAAATTCAGGAACTCATAGGAATTCCTTAATGCAGCTTGTTTGTTTAACTGTCATGTTCCCTTCCTCACTTTCTTGGGCACAGTGCCATATTAATGCAGTTTTGCTCCCCATTCCCCCTTAAACACTGCTTGTATTTCTTCCCCCTCCCAAACCCCCTCTACAGATAACACTGCTGTAAGTAAAGGCTGGAACAGACAACAGAGATGGTTCATCTTCAAAATCTCATTCTGTGTCAAAAGTATATTAAAACTCATTTACCAAAAATGCCATTTTTAAGAACCGTGGGGTTTTTTAAAAGAAAACACACCGTAACTATTTACAATAGTCCCTTCCAGTGCTGTTGAAACACAAAGCTTAAAGACACTTTTTTTTTAAGACCATAGACAGACAAAAACATAATTACTGGGAAAAAAAAAAGAATATTTTAATAGTCCTCTAATGACTCCCACCTTAAGGAATTTAAAACAATATTTATCTGTGTTTCCTTAGTACTTTGCTAACACAAACTGAGTCACAGTGCTGCCGTTGGGAAGAACTGGAAAGAAAAGAGAGTGAGCTCTTAAGAGAAAAGCTGTGAAATGTGTCTGCAGCATAGCTGCAGCTCTCCTCTGGTGAGAGAAATAAATAACTTTTCTTTCACTTTATGGAGAGAGTTGCTGCAAGCAGAGGCCATGTGTTGTTACCAGTTTGAAATTTGAAAGAACCAGCCCCTGGCCCAGTTTCCAAGTGAAACAAGCTGGCCAGGCCGAAGCTGCTGGGCTGTGTTGACATCATTAGATCAGTGACAGGGAGCCCAGCCCATAGCAGGGTGTGAGGCTGGTGCAGGCTGGCCCCAGCCAGTCCGGGCTCTCATGGCATGCACCAGTGTGGCTGCTGGCCACAGGCCCCATGCAGGACCTGGCTATGCTGCATTGCCTCTGTCCCATGGACTTGGGTGGAGGTTTAGGTGGCCTGGGCTAGAAACTGTGCCCAAGTCTCTCTAATAATGCAGCAGCATGGGTCACTGGGAGTGTCACGTCCCTGGGTGCTGTGGAGCGAATGTGGCCGTTGTAGCCTCTCAGCTCCGTGTGCTGCCCAAGGCCACGGTGGCCAGTCCCGCTCATTTATCAATAAATGGTCTGGGGATCTGTCTAAATCTGTGCCACAGATATATTGGGTGTTCCCAATGCGACTTTATTCTAATAAAGCGTAGGATTGTTTTGCTGTAGCATGTTGAAGGGACTGGTTTTGGTTTTGGAACTACAGAAAGCCAGAGGTAAATTAAAAGGAGGCTGAGCAAAAACTTCTTTGGGTCTATTGATTTTTCTCTTTTCTCAGGATAAATATATACCCTGAATCCTATGCAGTGCCTCACTAAATCCTTTTTTTAAAAAGAGAGAAATGAGCGGTGTTGTACAGTACAGTGTATGCTACATGTGCAGAGTAATAGAAGAAGAAAACAATAATGCTTCAGCCACAGTCTTCAGGGCATTAATGCTGAATTTACGACAGAGTCTCATCTACCAGCAGCAAAAGATATTTACCCAAACTGCCTGCCAATTCAATTGGCTGGATTTATACATTGGTGAGATTCAGTATTGTACAATAAATCACTCCCTGAGCATCTGTTAACGACACTAAATGGATGAGTTAATTAGAAGCTTCTGGAACCTGTGATGTTTATGAATCATTAAAGTAAATATGAATATGGTATGACTTGAATAAATACATTCTGATGGTGAAAACAGGATGTCCAGAGCAGTCCTGCTCATTTGTTTTCAGCTACACTGATAACAGTGTGAATGACTTCTGCATCAACTTTAGCCTGTTCCTGAGGTTTCTTAAACGTGTTCTGTCAGACACAAGATGAAAAACATCAGAACAATGCCATTATTTATACTTATTGTGTCTTCCATACAGAAATTTCACGAGCAGCTACTGTATATTTCATACCTCTGTGTGGGCGTAATATCTCACCCAGGGGGCAGCCGGAGATACGCAGATAAAAGCCCCAGCAGGTGTTATCATTTACAATTTGAGGGAGAAAGATTGCAGTGTTCCAAGAGAGAATGACAGAAAGCAAAAGTTTTCATACTCAGTCAGGAGAGAGAGAGAGACTGCACCTTGTGATTTAGGAATGGCCTAACTAATGCCAGCAGAAGGGCTTGTGATGTATTTCTGGTAATTATTATGTCTGTACGCTCCGAGCCCCAAATTTGTCTCTGAGAGCTCAGCTGTCTGCCGACGGAGGCAGTCATTTCACAAAAGTTGCTACAGCTTGTTACAGAAGAGACAGGCTGGGCTCTCTTGGGGGGACTTTATTTTCCAATTCCTTCTTCTCTGGTTGAGAGGGAGAGCACGCAGCTGTGCTCTGTGTATGGATACAGCGAAACAATGAAGCTGTTAACAAGGGTCCAATTAAAAACAACCCAGACCCAAGAGTTGGGAGGAAGAGATGGTAGATTAGTCACTGGGATTTGAAAGAAACCAAGGAAGAGCGTAAAATATATATAAGGTTTCCTGGGTGTTAACTGAAGGAAAGAATTGGTCAGTAGCAAAAAGTGAACCAGAAATGGCTTTGCAGTCAAGGAGAGGAGGAACAGAATAATAAATCATGAACAAATGAAAAAAAAAAATCTAATTTTCTTAAGAAAACTTTGTTGCCCTTTCTAATTCTGTTTCTGCCTTTTCTAAACAGGGAGCTGGACTCACTGACCTGCTTGCAGATCCTGTGTTGATAGCTCGGGAGTTCCAGCAGAATGTGGATCTCATGGTGTCAAACACTCCTTGTCTGTATGGTTTTTCAATATCACATTCTTTGCAGCACTGGCAGGTTTGCAGCCAAATTCTTCTTCTGTAGAGCTTGCCTGACATTGCATGTGGCTCACTGCCCAGGACACAGATACTACATCCAGGAGCAACCTTACTCATGCCATTATTGATAGGGTGAATCCATGTAGTTAATTGCTCCTGAGGATACTCGCAGCAATAGCCTGGGATAGACTGAGGCTTTCCTGGCTGTGGAAATCATGACCCAAAGCATTATGTGGGTTTTTTAAAGTCTAATCTCCTTCCAGGAACTCGGTAGGGGACTTCAAAAGTTTCTTATTGCAGTCTTGACTTCTCGTTGATCCAGAGTGATTGTTTTGCCAGGTTCATCCCTCAGGGACCAAAGATGCTACTGATTTGACTCTTTGGGGCGGTTACTCTTTCAAACTGCCTTGGAGAAACAGTGAGGAAATTTTTCACTTTGTGAATTGGCACCCATTTTGACAGGCAAGTTTTCAGAAAAAATGAAGAGAGCAGTTTTCTGGAGTTTCTGGCTCCCTTTTTCTGCCCTAACCTCTCTTTCAGCTCCCAAGAACATGAAGAGAGCTGTTCTGGGACAGTCCAAAAATCTGTCTAGCCCAGCATCACACCTCCAATAGTGGCTGAAAGCTGTTCCTCAGGAATAGGATGAAAACAAACTAAAGAATTTCTTGGTACTTCCCCAGATGACTTTCCAACTTTATGACAATTTGTTAGGGAGTTCCTTACCCAGGAAAAATATTTTACCAGCACACAATGAGTTTCAGTTTCATTAATTTGTCCAATATGTCCTTGAGACCATTTAAACTTTAAGCCTCTTATTTTCTGTGGTAAGGAATTGCATGACTTGAACACATCTTATGAAAAATATTTCCACATATCTTGTTTTGAATGTGCTACCTACCAGCTAGCCCCTGTAACGGATGAAACCTTAAACAGTCATTCCTCAGTCATCCTTCCTGTGCCACTTGTGATTGCATACACCTCTGTGATGTCTCCACTCATTCACTCTCTTTTCCAGGCTGAAGTGCCTTTAGCATCACAAACAGCAGCATCAAACAGGAAAGCAGATTTAAACTTCTTCAGGCCCACTTGTTAATCATTGTGGGGCCCAATATTGATCCCTGGTGGATCTCACTTGTGACAAGCTGCCAGCCAAAGTGAAAAAATTACCATGCCTTGAGTGTGACCTGTTAGTCAGTTCACTACCTGTCTCCCACCCAATTTGCATCTTGCCAGTTTGTCCAGGAGAAGGCTGTGGGAAACGGTGGTGAACATTTTGTTAAGTCCAGGCAAAGAGCATCTACTGCTTTCCCATGTTGAGAGAAGATGTTATTTTGTTGTAGAAATCAATCAGGCTGTTCTGGCATCATTTGCCATTTGTAAATCTCTGCTGCCTTTTCACAGGCATCTGCTTCATCTTATTAGTGACACTTTCTAGCAGGACTTGGTCCATTACTTTCTCAGGGACTGATGTAAAACTAATGGGCCTGTAGTTTTCTTGGTCCTCTTTTGGGCCCTTTTTGCAGATGAGTATGACAGTTGCCTTCTTCTAGCCGTCAGGAACATCCCCTGCTCTCCCCAACTTTTCAAATACTACAGACAATGACCTTGCTCTAAGGAGTAAGTAGTTTCACTGCGGTGTTTAGCAATGGTCCTTTGTCTTCTCTGTGCTTCTGCTTACTGTTCATCTGTCTGAAGAACCATTTCTTCTTGTTCTTGACATCTTTGTACAATTTGAGTTCCAGCTGAGCTTTGGCCTTCCTGACTGCCCCTCTGCATGCCCTAGCAAGTTTCTTGTAGTCCTCAGTGGTTAAATGGCTGCATTTCCATAGATGGAATCTTCCCCCAAGTCCTGTGACTGCATTTCTATCCCAATTTTAGACCTTGCCTCTTAGTATCCACAATGAGTTTTCAGAATAAGAGTTGCTTGTTTTCATTAGATTCTTTGAATTAATTGATCTGGACGTTAAAAAAATCTATGAAGTTTCTGCAGCATCATTAGAAAGCTTACAGAATTGCATTGCTTCTTTTTTGCGTTGTTTAGAAAAGCCAGTTTTCTTACTGCCCTAAGCACAAACAACATATTTGTGATCAAGCTTGTGTCATAGAAAAATTTGCACAAAAAAATTCCAAGGTCAGTGCTATCAGAACCCAGGAAAGCCTGCCAAGCTTCTGAGCTGAAGATAGTAAGATTAAAATGGGGATATGGCATTCAGGCAAATCACTGCTCTGTGCCAATCAATGGACTTCTTTTTCATCTATCTGGCTTTTTGTGATGTCTGGGGCACTTGATTTCAAATCTGTACTTATTTCTTAATGCTAGAGAGAACTAGAACGTGGCTATTACATATGCTTGGCCATATCAAAATGTCAGACAATTAGCTTCAGTTATGTAGAATATCTGAGGGATGTTTAATTTATTAGCTTTTTAATTGGTCTCTGTGTGTAATGGACTAAGAAGAGGTAAGAAATAAAGCTGTATAATTCATCTGAAAAGATTTTGTTTCCTCCCCTCATTCCTTCCTTTTCAGCTATTGAAGGTTTAAAAAAAAGTTTGGTTTTGATGTTATTTATAACTTATTTAATTATCTGCATGGGAATCATTTTTGGTGGATACCTGCCAATTTACTAATATTCACTGCCCACTACCTGATGGTGTCACAAACACACCATCTGTTCATTTGTGCCTTCCAAAAGTCTCTGAAATAGCTAGCTCACTTAAGCTGCAGGTGGTAGGATTGCTCAAAATACATAATCACCAAACTTCTAAATAACCAAACTTTTCTTTCATGTGTTCTCTTTTTTTAAACTATATTTGATGAAGGCTGGAAATGCTGCTCTTCAGCTGAGAGCAGAAAGAGTATCTAAAAAATGTATAATATAGTCTTGAAAATATTTACTCTTCACTAATGCCCTTGGTTTTATGACTGTCCTTATCTATCTTTTGTAGGAAGGGGTTTATGATCAGCATCTTGTTGAATCACATGATAGTTTCCTAGTTACCTCTGTGTTACCTAGAACAAGCTCCCCAACAGTGTTAGGCAACTAACTCACACCAGAGCACTTACATCATATGAAATGACTTTGTAAAACTCCATCTTAGTTTATCTTTCTACTAGTTTATGACTGGGAGTGCAGATTTGAAAGCGCGTGCAGGACAATGCTTGGAGCTTGGCTATTTTGTGGCTGCAGTGCCCTTTCCTTTATTTACTAATGAATTAATCCATGTTAAAACCTTTTCAAATAAGAAATCCAGTGGGTCACAGGGCTAATAATTCATTTACAAGGGAAAATAAAGCAATATTTATGGTGGGATCACTACAGGCTTTTACTTAAACTGCATGAAACAACCAGTGTTATTTCTGCGAATGAAGATTAATTTCTATGCCATTATCAAACATAACTCTTGAGGAATTAATTGCATTCGTGTCTCATATCAAAGTCCTATTTGTGTAATCAAGCAATCTGGAACAGCTAAGCCCCTTCTTGGGAAACCTCTGCTGCTCGACAGTATTTGACTTTGCCTCAGACAGGTTGCGGCCCACTGGGAACTGAGGAGCTCACTAAAACACCATTTGTAATGAAACGTGACAAATCCCGGAGCCAAGGCGATAATCTCTGCAAACTTTGTACAAACAGTTCCTCTGTCTCAGCAAAAGTGAGTAATGGGCTCTGCAGCATCAGTGTACAGCCCTCTGTATTAATTACTTTTGGGGGCCACTCAATGGAAACCCCAAGGCCCGCAAAGGCACCGGGGGAAGCCCGGGGAGTGTGTGAGGCTGGGCTGGACACTGGCCCCGTGCTCTGGTGTGAAGCTGAGGGATGCGAGGCGCCGGAGGTCTTCATGGGGACTTCTTGTCCACATGCTGGAGCCAGGGTGCTGGTGGATGAGAAAACCTCCGCCAAGCCTGGCCTTAAAGAGAAGGGGAGTGCAGTCAGGTGGGGACCAGGAGCTGGAGGGGATGTAGTCGTGCAGAAGGGACTGTGGTTTGCAATATTCCCTCTGTCTCTGCTGTAGCCTACATGATTTAAATGCATAAGCCCTTCTTAAATTATTGCAGCTCTGCTGCAACGAGTGAAACTGTGCCAATTTATCTCCAGGGGAGATCTCAGCCTAAATGTTTTACAGAGAAAGAGAGAAGATGAGGAGAGAAGCGTGCATTTATCTTTCTAGTACATTCTCTGGGCCTCATCCAAAGGGAAAACTTTTACATGTTGTCTCAGAACCTTTAAATCCCATCTGTGGGACTCTGGTTAGAGACCCCCACAGAAATGTCTTAATGAATTTACCATGGATTTTTTTCTAATTCATTAAAAATACGTCAAATCAAGTTCAGCACGCTAGTCTGCCTGTATATTTTTCTCTTGTCCCACAGAAGCCTACGGCAGGGACATAACTGCTTGCCTGGCCTGCTAGAGTTACTCGGTGATGGCACAATCCCAGCTGCTCTGCCAGGTGTGATGGGTTTCTGCCCAGCAGGCTGAACTCTCAGGTGTTACACCATAAAAGTGATTTCAGGTAGAAGAAATCACTTGGTTATTCTGACTGTTTGGTGTCATCTGGTGACCACACAGGACTTTCCTGCACTAGGACAGAAATTATATTGATTACTGATGGTACCCTATCAGATGTGGGATCACCTTAACTAAGAGGGATTTGACCCTGTTTCCCATGTAATACCCTGTGCCTGTGATGATGGGTAGCAGCAAAGGAGGGGCACATTTTCTTGTGTTATACACAAAGAAACAAAGGCAGAAATATTTTTTCCTCTTTAAAGGGGAGGGAAAAAAGTATTGAAGTATTTTGGCTTCCTTGCCTTGCACTTGTTGTAACATCCTAATGAATTCTTAGAGCGTCTATTGGTCACCATCTTAACTGAAGCAGTACGCCAGAATGGATAAACATAGGAAAAGATACCTACTAGGACACTTTGCACAGCATAAGGAAACAAATAGGACATTTTTTCACTTGCTCAGAGCACATAATCATTAGACATTATACCCTAAACTTCTAAAAGCACCAGTCTGAATGAGAGTTCAAATCTCAAAAGCTTACAAACCATCTGTAAAGACAGTACTAAAAATCCTACAATTTGTCAGAATCTTCAAGCATCTTTAAAAATGTGGCTCTCAAAACTTCACTAGTGAAATGTGAAATAACTCTCTACAGGCAAAAGCTCACTGTTCTCTTTGCAGTGCTCTGTCTTAAGGAATGCATGAAACACTTGAAAAATAGCATAGCTTTTGCTTTACTGAGCATTTTCCCTTGAAATTGACTGGATAAAGGCAGGGCAGCAAGAGAGCCATAGCAAGGAGGCTGAGGTCTCTCTTCTGAGAAACAAGACAGCTTGAATGCTAAAGGGACTTTGAATAAAACATGCAATAAAATAATGATTCCAAACTGCTCTGGAGTCTTGCCACTTATCTGGCTGATTAGTGGGCAGGGAGGGCAGTGCGTGTAGGGGAACTTAGTCCAGAAGGTCTGGAGGGAGGGATGCACCATGACATCCCATGAGGCACTTTCTGTGTGCCACAGACAATTTGGTGGGCATTTTATACTGGAATAACAAATTCAGAGTTGTGAATATATTAAAAAGAAGAGTGTCTTGTGGAATAGTGGAAGAGTCTCTTCTCAAGTCAGACAGGTCAGAAGAGCACTGCCTGGCAGTTTGCTGATGGGAACAAGTGCTTGAGGAAGGGAAAGAGCAGTTGGTCTGGGGGCAGTGGGCTCCTCTTTGTACTACTTCTTTTGCACCTCCAGGAAAGAGTCTTTATTCTTCTCTGGGAAGCTTCTAGTTTTTGTGGTATTTGGAGAGAACAGTTAACCCATAACTGCTGGCAGCAGCCAAGCACGAAGAAGTCATGTTAAAGAGGAACCTCTGAGAACTCTCTAAATTGCATTTCCTCAAAATGAAACAGGATGGGATTACAACGTCTCCTTGGCATGGGCCTAAAACCAAAATGATTCTTCACTGGCTAAATAATTTCACGCACTGGTTAGACTACAGTCTTCAGCCTCAAATGGAAAGGAAGCATGCTTTGCCCTACATTCTGTCCCTTGCTCTCATGAGAGCTTTAAACAGGTCTAACACAAAGTAATTCCTTCCATTGCCAACCTCTGACTCCAGTTTGATTACTCGCTGCATTAATTTAGTGATTCTGTGATTTGAACTCATTGGTTTATTGATTTAGTCTTAATAGGAGCCCTGATGCAATCAGGGGATTGTTCCATTTTTAATTAAGTTAGAAAAATTGTAGCAGATTAACCCTTGCTGCCTTAAGAGTAAACTCCTTTACTAATTCTTTTCAATAAACCCTTTTTCAATACAATCCACCAGATCAGCTTATTCTGTCAGACTGCTCCATGGGTCAGAAGTCCAAGTGCACATGTAATTTAGAAGAAAGTATTTCCAGGCCACTTGAACCCCTCATATAATACATGGAAAACAAAGCTGAACAAGGGGAAACGACCTGTTTTCTCATACTACTTGTTTTTCCAGAAACATGCTATTGAATCACAGAATTATTTCTAACTTAACTACTGATAAGTAGAAAAGGTTCAGAGATAATGAGTTAGACATGGACAAAATAACTGTTCAAACAGGTAGATGGACTTCCAGATGTCAGGTTATTCAGTGGGATAATGGTCATAGGTCATATTTATGCAGTACCTTGCAGTCCAGTCTACCTTCTGTCACGTCTGATAAGGAAATAGTCCACTTACTGTATTGAAGTTTCAGCTGCAAGCCTCTGTAGAGAGTAATCATATATTTTTAAGGTATTTTCTGTTCTGGCTATCTAGTGCTATTACTGAACTTTTCAACTAGTTGCCCATGATTTTTTGCAGCATGATCATACCTTTTATTTCTCTCTCAGCACTCTCTCTGTTAGCTGTTGTTCACAGAAATCCCCAATACCCTATGCCCAGGTACAAAGTAAGACTGCGCAGTCCAAGCCTCTGGACTGTGTATCTTAGGCAGGGACCTCCCACACCTATTGTGTGCATCCTTCTGGCACTCTCAGAAAGATGCTGGTTTTCTCCTTCAGTTTCCCTGTCTTGCCTACAAGCATCATGTTTATATCTAGTATTCTTGTTTATCTGAACAAAGTCAAAACACTCATCATAGGCTGAAAACATGCCTTGGTAGATTTGATTTTCTGAATGTGTAGAAAAAAGAGGGATAATGGGTTTATTGTTTGCCTAGGAAAAGTAGGATATCTGTAAATGAAAAGTAAGAAATAACCAGAAATTACCAGAATGTTGATGCAGCTCAATTTCAGTCTCTAAAACTAAAAGCAAGAAAATGACCTGCATCTCAATGACTTGTAAAAGAAACTAGGGTGTTGATGACAATGAGCTTGAAGCCAGTCTAATGAAATCATTCCATCAGATGTGTGCAAACAGCTGGAAGAGGAAAACAGCTGGTGTAAAGACCCTGGGATAAATTGCTCACCAAAGTAACAGAAACTGCAGAAATATGTCAAATTTCTTCAAGTTCCAAGGAGAAAGGACAGCTGCTGACCACACTGGTGCAAAGGAAAAGGTGGCTGCCAAAAAAAAAAATAAAAATCAAAGCTCACAAGCCATGAAACATCCACAGCATCAACAAGACAAGTCCTATCTTCTCAGCAGCTCTCACCAGGACTTTTGCCACTTCTGGTAGCTCACATAATGGAGGAAAACCAGTGGCTAGAGGTTTCACCGAGCTGGTGCTGCAGAAAGGAGCCTCCACTGATGAGAAGGCTGCTCCGAGCAGGGCCCCATTGCCCTGCTCTGGTGTCTGGCATGCACTGGGGACTCTTGGGACCTGCCCTGGGACTCTGCTGGGACAGCAGATGATGGGGAGGGAAGATGGTTTTGATCAGCCCACGGCACAGATCACTAGCGCCATTGCAGAAGCCCCAAGGCTTTTGTTTTCCTATATGTGATCTGTTATTGTAACACTGTCAATCTCTGAGCTAATTTTTGATGCAGAACGAGTCCATCTGCTCCTTGCTAATGGAAATACTTCATTTATTGTCACACTTTTTCTAGTTTTCAAACTTATGCTGCTGAGAGAGCTCAAAGGTAATCCCGTGCATCTTGTGAGTGGGATAGAGCAAACAGAAAGGCCACTGCACTGCTAGCTCACCCACTCATCCCTTCACAAATCCCTGCTTTCCTGATAAAGTGCTTTGCAAACTAGTATTATGCACCAAAAAGATTAAGCTTTTGAAATGGAAGGAAGCAGCTGGGTCACAGCTTGGTGTGCAGTGGGTGAACAGGAACTGGAAAAAGCCTGCTTAGTAGCAAATACAATGGGAACTTTACAGCATATTGTAGGGGACACTTGGTTACTTTAAATCTTGTACAATTGGTCACTCTCTATTCACACACATACACAAGTAAATTAGATAATAATATTCTGTATCTGCCATGGAAGAGTGAGAAGCTGGGTCAGCTCAGCCAGAAGAAACGTCGTTCCCAGGAGTCCCTACAGTTTCAGTTCAAAGCTCACATCAATAAGGTATTCCTGTGCCTGAGAATAAAGACTTGTAAATATGTACTTGCCACCTGATTCTCTTTGTAATATAACCAGGGGGTATGTCTCAACAAGTGATAATTGGAAAACAACCACATGTGAGAAATCACTGTCCTTCAGAAAGGAGACAGCCAAAAATAGAACTAGGAAGATCACAGCCTGGGGCGCTCCAGGATCTTTCCACATGAATGAGAGCAAGTGGAAATAAAATGGCAAAATCAGAGCTGATGACAGCCTGCCTGCCTGCTAGATGCAGCCTGCAAATGGATTTTAAAACATTTTGAACTACTATCACAATTCAGGCTACATATCCTCCTCACTTGCACATAGAGGGACATTTTAGAGGGAAATGGGTGGCTTTTTTTTTTTTTTCTGACTGTACCTCTTAGTAAGTATAAAGTATCCCCAAACTTCTTGGCTTGGTCTGTGGTATGTGCCATGCATCTCTATGTACCACGTAGGAGTAATGAAACTGCCATTTTCACCAGACGAATGCTGTGCTACTGTGAAGCAAGATCTGTTGTGCAGGTTGGAGCTTGGCAGGAAGAGGTGGGCAGGATGGGCTTCAAGAAGGTAGTGGGTTTTTAAGAACAGATGAAACCCAGGGCCAATTTGGTCACATATCCTGCTTTCAACAACATCCAGGGCTGGCTGCCTGCAAGTTTGGATAGGACAAGATATCCTAAATACCTGGAAGTCTTCTGTCAGGAATGTGTTTGGTCACCAGAATGACCACTACACAGGTCAAGTGTCTGGGCATCAGCGTAGCTTATTCTACATCAAGAACATTTTCTTTTACTTCTGACAAAAGGGAGAGAGAATGAATTACACTCAGAGGGCCCCAGAGAGCCCCACCGTACCTAGGCTGCTGCCACATCTGGATGGAAGTGTTGTCCAAGGAAGAAGCAATTTTGTCTAAGGTTATTTTAAGGAGGGCTCGAACATCCCATCTGAATTCTTGCTCTTTGACAATAACCACATCTGTTTTGGACAAGAGCTTCCCCAAAGTACCTATTGAGCAGAGCAGCCTGATGAGGAGAAATTCTAATTGCAGGATTCAAGGACAAGCTTCTGTGAGAGCTCGTGCCTTACTCACCTGCTTTTAACACACCAGGTACCTTGAGAGGAGAGTGCCCATGAAGATCTTAACTGGATACAGGAGCAGCTGGCAGACAATAACCACAACAGGCCAGCAAACTAGGAAAAGAAAATAACAGACTAATGATGAGTATTGAACCGTGATAACACCCAGCGCCCAACCCACTGCCTAACCCCCTTGAGCCAGTGAGCAGCTTCTGCCAAGACAGGCAGTTTGCCCATGTCTCTCTGGAAGGCCCAAAGACACCATCACTTCCATCTATCCTGTTCAACCTGCAAAAATTAACGATCTCTCTTCCAGCTCTGGACTGCTGTTGTCTGCACCAGACATTCGTAGTGTTTGGTAGGTTCACATTTCAGGGCAAGAAGGTACTTCTCTGTGCCCCTGTCTCCAGTAGTGGTCACAGCATGGGTGATGAGTCAGATGAGGAAGTCTCTGCTTGGACACCCTCCTCCCGTACCAACTAAAGCAAAAGGGCAGCACCTAAGTTAACGCACCAAACTGGTCAGTGACCTAATCACGAAAATGACAAAATGTTTGAATGTTATTCGTGTTCACTTAGCACAAGGAATCAGGAGAGAATGAAGGAGTGGCCAATATCAGCCCAGAAGAGTCCTCTGGGGTGACCAGGGCACTTGGTTGCAGGAGATCTTGTCTTCCCGTGAGATGGTGAATACCAACTTTCCACAACACCATTTCTGTTTGTTACAGTGCCAGTGATGAGTGAGAGCGAGCAGTAACAGAGCAGTGACACAGTACCAGCTCTCATGGGACATGGTCACCAATGTTTCTAGCCAAGATTCTGGTGTTTCTTCCCAGACAACTCAGCTTCATGGTCCCAAACTCCAGGACTGAAGCTCCAATTTCACTGAAATCCATCAGGAATTTTCCATTCCTTCAATAGCACTGGCATTTCAGCCAATTTTACTTTATGAGACAAGATGCCACAGTTTCCCAGAGTGATTTTTCTTCATCCATGCCACAAAGTTTCCAGCAAGTATTGGATAGACTTTCACCTGCCTTTGGCCCAGAGCAGGTGAGATCTTCACACTTGGAAGAAGAGAATGAAACATTTGCCCTGTACTTCAAATTTAATAAAGGCGAAGAAAAAGAAATAGAGGAAGACAGAGCCACAGCTGAGGAGGCTAGGACACTTGAAATGAGAAAGTCCTGAGGAGATGGAGTATTAGAAAGACAATAGGTCACAGCCACACAATGAATTTAGCACCAGGCTCTGTTGTTTTTCACATAGTTGTGTCATCCATCACAGGGGTATTTTCTCTGAATGAGCGAAGTGTATGACAAGCTGCCCTCACAGTTACATGCACATACAGGAGTAAAATACCTTGGCATCATTTTTTGCCAGAAATTTCCAAGGATGCTGAGCACACAAGGAGATTCCCCCCCCCCCACCTCCCGATTTCATTTACTGTAGGAACATTCTTTTTTCCCCGTTTTATAATAACCTTGCTTTGAAGGTGGAACATCAGTTGGATTCATTCTACTTCATTTATCAAGTTTGCAAAGATACACAGAAGACATCCCTTGAGGGATGGAAAGTTCTGATACTTACAGAAATAAAATTTAATATCTACTTTGGTGCTGTAATGGAAAATTTTATTACTTTCAGAAATATATTTCAAGTGGGGAGACAAAGGTTTTAGGCAGATCTTGTGGAGAAAATTGTGTTTTATTGAAAATTGAGATAAAAGTAGATTAAGTCTCTTCCTATACATCGATGCAACATACCTTGGTTTGCTTCTGTCTGGCCAGCTTGTGAAAAATGTGAAGCTGATAGTCAAGCTTATCAGGGGATATCCCACAGGTAAGCCTGGTGTTTACATGAGAGCATCCTGAACAGTGGGAGCAGGCTATAAAACCAGACAAAAGAAAACAAAACTAAGCAAGTAGAAAACCCATACTAACTGAAAAAAATCCCCATTTGACAGACAACCAGGTAAAAATCTCAAAAGCTGTAAAAAAATGTAGCAGCCGTAACTTCAGCAGACAAACTTAAACTGGTGCCTTGGAGACATAAGCACAGGTTTGTCTTCTGCTCTTCTGGTGGTGTTTAGGCAGTCAGCTAAGATTTGATGCCCTAGCCTGAGAGTTAGTTAACCTCTTGGGGAGAAATGCCATCCACTGGTGTTAATGCTCTCCTTACTTTCCAATGGACTTGGAAAGCAGAGAGGGCAGGACATCACCAGAGAGCTTCAGCTGTGAGGTCTCTGGCTTAGAAGGGACTCTCATCACCAAGAGGGCTTGAGATAACCATCTCAGTGTCATGAGGAGATGCAAAGTTAGGTCAGCACAACCCTGTGACAGGCTGTGACTAGCACCACTGCTGAGGAGGCTGACTGTCCCAGATGCTGCTGTGGGACAGTGACAAAGTGTCTCAGACCTGCCTGAGCCTCTAGTAGCAAATAGATTAATAAATGACAGCCTCCAGAAAGAGAAAATAGTTTCTGAATGATGTCAGGGAGTGATACTGCTGTTAATCTGGTGCCATTATAGAACACAATGACAACAACAAAAGCCTAAGAAGCTCTTTGACTATAGAAAAACGGTCATCGTTACCCAACAGTTCAAATTCTTCTGAACAAATCTATCCTGTCATGTGTCCCCCATGCTCACCAATACGAGCTCCTTTGCCCAGCTCCCTGCAGACCCAGTGTACCTCACTGGCCTCATCTCCTCCTCTCTCATCTCCTGATGGACAGTCAACATCTTCCCATACTTCACTCAAAGACAGTTGCATGAAAGGCTCCCTGCCCAGGTTTCCTGACACAGCTGCATTGGAGCCAGCCACCTTCCTTCCTGCTGCCTCTCTAAGGGCCAAAATTACCAGGTTTTACCATAGGTGCCTCCATCCCAACACACCAACAGACTTCTGTGCCAGGGAACATGCTGTGCATAGACTCAGATGAGCAACCAACCACTCATGTACACTTTCAACATGATGGACAACCTGAAAAGCTGGAATGTCATTTGAATGCTGCTTCTATCCCATATACAAGAGAGAATAAGAAACAAGGTAATTCATCCAGCGGGATCTGTGATGCTTTGCCGAACTAAGTATTGCTGTTGATAGCAGGTCTGTACCAGAGGTGCCCTGGGGTGAGAACTTGAGGGAGTGGAAAGAGAATAGTTGCCAGAAAGGGTGGGAATCATAGTCCTCCAAAGATTTTTTTGTAAAGAACATTCCTAGCTGGGCTGTTTCCTAACTGTATAACTTTATTCGATGTTTTATATTCTCTGCCTGGGATGTTTCGCTCTCACAGGTTGTTTTTATCCGTTGAGTAGTTTGGGTGTATAGTGGTTTTGCCTGGGCCTTATTTTGGTAGTAGGGAACTACTTTAAACAAAAGGATGGCTTCTTTAAACAAAGAGCTGCCAGAAGCTTCCCCTGTAGCTGATAGGGCAGGTGCCAATCAATTCTAAGATGGACCCACAGCTGACCCAGGCCTGGCCAATTAGTGACCTCTGTGAATAAGGTATTTGAGAAGGGGAAGAAGAGGCTGGGCAGTTGCTAAACTGCAGCAGCAATAGGGAGTGAGAATATGCAAATGTGTCTGCAGACACCAAGGTCAGGGGAGATGGAGAAGGAGAATGCTTAAGCCCAGGAATAAAGACTCTTCTGTGACCTGTGGTGAAGACTGTGGTGAGGCAGCTGTGCCCCTGCAGTTCATGGAGGTCACTGAGGAGCAGAGACCCACTCGCAGCCTGTGAAGGAGCCCATGCTGGAGCGGGTGGATGCCTGAAGGAGGCTGTGACTCTGTGGGGAGCTCACCTTGGAGCGAGTTCCTGGTAGGACCTGGGAGTCTGTGGGGAGAGAGGAGCCCACACCAGAGCAGGTTTGCTTTTAGGACTTGTGATCCTGTGAGGGACTCAGGCTGGAGCAGTCGGTACTTGAAGGACTGTTTCCCCCAGTGGGTGACCCACGTTGGGGCAGGGTGTGAAGAGCTGCCTCTATAGGGTGCTCCTTGCTGGAGCAGTTCATGTTGTGGAGAAGTTTGTGGAGGACTGTCTCCCGTGGGAGGGATGCCACAGTGTAGCAGTGGGAAGTGCGATGAGGCCTCCCCCTGAGAAGAAGCAGCAGCAAAGTCCATCTGTAATGAGCTGACCACAGCCCCAATCTCCCACCCCCTGTACCACCATGGGGGAAGGAAGGAGAGTCCTGGGAAGAGGGATAGGTGAGGGGAGATTTGAAGATTCGTTTTTATTTCTCATTTCCCTGTTCTGTTTTGAATGTTTATTAGTAAATCAAGCTGAGTCTGTTTTGCCCATGATGCAAATTGCAAATGATCTCCCTGTCCTTACCTTTACTCACAAACCTCTCATTATATTTCTCTCTCCCCTGTCCAGTTTAGGAGGAGGAATGATAGAATGACTGAGTGGGCAGCTGACACCCAGCCAGGGCTAAACTACCACAGGATGATTCCCTTTGCTAGTTGTGATCGCTTCCAGGGCAGCTGGCTTGGCCTTCCCTGGGAAGTTGGAGCTCCAGTGCTGACATACCTACCTCAAGCCTCCTAAACCCTTGGAAGCTCAGAAGCAGTCCTTCCCTGTACTCAGCCATGACTGTTACCCCAAGCAACACAGCTCTCACCGTGCATCTCTTGTTGGCCACTTTTGGAGTGTGCAGATGACCTTAGCCTCAGGGACTTCAAATGAAGGCTCCAAAAAACCTAGTTAACCTAAATCCAAACCAAGTAGGAACTGGACCATTGCTCTCATAGTTTTGACACATACCTAAATTACACATGAGCATTGGGAAGATCTGGTCTAGTTCTAACTAGCAGGGAGAAGGGACCCAAGAAGCCTCTTCTGCCTAAAACATTTTTCAGATTTGGGAACAGAAGAGAAAGGGAATAGAAATAGTCTCAAAATCTGTTTTCTATACAACTAAACTTCTCCATGGCAAAGAAAGCATATGGTAGGAATGCAGAAACTCATTAGTGCAGACCTTTGGGAGACACTGTGATTAAGCAAAACAGAGCAAGATGAACATTTGAGAAAAACAACAAATTGCCAGTGCTGGAGAAACATATCTGAGAGCAAAGTGGCTACAGTTGCAGCCTCATGAACAGAATATCCAGCAGTGTGACTTCTGAGAAAGACTTTTTCCAAGAAAGGTTTCTGTCTCTATGAGACTAGTCCAGGCATGGGGAAAGTAGGGCAGCTCAGTCCTCAGTGGTGGTGCAGACAGACATTTAGGTTGGTAGCAGAGAGCTGATGACATTTTTCTGTGGACTGTTTCCACTTTATAGTACTTTAAATATTTCTAGAATTTAAGCTCTTTCTCCGGACTGCTTAGATTCTTGGTCCTTCTTTTGCAGTGAGGTACTCTAAAATTAAACTACCAGTGCAGCAATGCCATGAAGACAAGATTCCTTCCTGTTCCAGAAGGAAATGTGGAGCCACCGTGGAAGATAATTATGTGCGAACCCACACACATCCTTCAGTCAGCAGGAAATTAACTCCTTTAAATTTTCTTTTCTTGCTCTTTTGCCCACCATTTCATGGCTTTCATCAAAAACTCATACCTACCAGATTTTATTGTTTTTTTCTAAACTCTACACCTGAAAAAGAAGACCTAATTTAGCTGACTGGAGGAAAAAAAATACGGGGAAACTACAGTTTGTAAGTGATTATTCAAATGCTAGCTACTTCTACTATGTTTAACTGGGATCGGGAAGCTGTTTACAGGAAGATGTGTTTTAAACACATGCAGACTGTGTATTGTGATGATGATCTGCCAAATTATGAGCAAATTAGTTCTCCAAACTTCATAAATAGAGCACCTCATTGCTATCTGTACCTTTTAGTTAAACCACATTTCTCTGTCCTGTGTTCAGAACAGAATTGCTTTGGACAGCATTAATTAGGAGCTGAAGTTTTCAAACAGTACACTTTTTTTTTTCATAGCAGGTTAATCCAATGACCTTAAAACATTCATTTTTTAATTTGCTTTAAATGTCAGTCACAAATTTAGTGTGAGATTTTAAGTTACCTCTTTGGATTTAAAACCTAGTGCTGACTTGGTACCTTTCTACTGAGGCAAGTGAAAAAGAATCACACACTAGACCTGATCTAGGTGAACCTGCTTCTGCAGGGAGGTTGGATTAGATGATTTCTAAAGGTCCTTTCCAACCCTACCATTCTATGATTCTATGAGCACTCACTTCTCACCTCAGAGCAACATGTGGGTGGAACTGCCTTGATTTCTGCTTGATGGGTGCTTAATTGTTTTCCCATTGCTGTTGTGGATCTCTTCTCTCCAGTAATGAGTGATAAGACACAAGGAAATTGCCTCAAGTTGTGCCAGGGGAGGTTTAGATTGGACATTAGGAAGAACTTTTTCACAAAGAGGGTTATTAAGCATTGGAACAGGCTGCCAGGGAGGTGGTAGAGTCACCATCCCTAGAGCTATTCAAAAGATGAGATGCTGGGGAATATGGTTTAGTGATGGGATGGCAGTGTGAGGTTAGTGGTTGGACTTGATGACCTTACCATGACTTGATGGTCTTTTCCAACCATAATGATTCTATGATAAGCATAAAGATACCATTTTTTGTCCAAAGGCTTTGCCTTGGTACTGTCACCAAAGTCTCATCCCATCAGCGAAGCCCCAATTGTGCACCAGTGGGGCAGATGTGAGGTGCCTAAACCACCGCATGAGGGTTCTGTCCCTCTGGCAAGTCATGCTGTGAGGGCGAACAGAGCATCGGCTTTTCTCTGCAGTGTGCCTGAGATGACAAGACATAGCAAAGAGGTGTCAGGGCACACACTTCAGTCATCTTCACAAGATTCCCTCAGATGGGCTTCACCCTAGTTAGCCACAATCAGGCTTTCAAGTAGGACAGGCTGGGAAATCCCTCTGCTGGAAGGGAAAGTGAGTGAGCCCTTTGTAGCCCAGGTGACTTTGTAGCCCAAGCGTCAAGTGCCACTCACTGTGGAGTGTTTACACACACGTCCTGGCACAGTGCATCCCTGAGGAGAAGGTCAGATCCTATGGAGCAGGGAAACCCTGAGTCCAAGGCAGCCAGGGAACTCTTGGCAGCTTACAGCTGAATACCAGATGTGGGCAGAAGAACATTCAGGCCAAGTTTTTTCACCTGTGTCAAGGCTGTGTGAGCTGGTCACTGCACTGCAGGACCCCAGGAGCAAGGGTACCCTCTTCTAGTAGTGCTGCCTCCCTCAACCAGACAAAACCATTAATACCACCTGCCCCTATTCTTCACAGATGACAAGTTATAGGTTACATGTACTACATTGCCTTGTATACCAGAATCCACCTCCTCTTACTGCAAGGAAGAAAGTGTTAGGTTCCAAAACCTGATGTTGTTTAACTGTTAACTAAAACTGTACACAATACAAAAAAGAAAATGTCACACTTAGGAGGTAGGAGCATGTAACCACTAAAATCTAAAGAGTAAGAGTAGTTTGGTCTTTCCTTCCAGTACAGTAAGCATGTTTTGGTTGTGTTTTTCTACTGATGATACCCTATTTGCATGCAAGGCAAAGGTGTGTTTTGCTTTACAGTATGAGAACACTTAGCCTTGACAGAAAAAAGTCTTGTCCCTAAAATTAAGCAGAAAACTCTCTGTTACAACTGAAAAACTAGGCCTTGGGGACCGTGGAAATGGGGAGGGATTTTGAAGAAAGAGCACAGAGACAGCCATGTTCGTATTTGTACACGTGGATCTTTTGAGAGGTAGGTAACTTTGTCATATCCCTGTCCCAGATAAGCTGGATCCAGCTCTGCAGCTGGCAGGCCTTATGTGAAAACCCATAGGGTCCCTCGCTGTCAATCCAGCCTCAGGGTTTCAGGCTCCTACAGTTCTGCTATATGTGTACCCAGCACATCTGTCTGGATTTTGTAGCTGCTGTATTTCCCTCAGGGCATGAAAGTTTTGCGCATCACACTGAGCCAGAAGGCCTTTTCCCAACAGGAACGCCATAACTGCGTCATAAGAACAAAAGGTGCTATGAATACAGAATGATTTTAGGTAAGGTTATACGCATATCTATCTAGTTAGACCTAATGCTACTCTGAGGTAGACTTAGCCTCCTCTATCCCAGACTGAGCTTTGGGACCAATCCAAACCTGCCCTTCAGCTCTTGACAGTCAGGACAGGGAGTACGAGCCGCACCAAAAACTTCCTCCATGGTTGTGTGCAGCGGGGAGTGAGACACTTTGTCAGCTGTGCCCCATCCAAAGGAGCTTGTTGGTAATCAGTAAAACCTGCCGAGTAGATGCTGTGCCCAATGGCTGTGTGACTCCTGCCAGGGGAGCCACACGAGTGAGGCGGGGAGTGAGGTGGCTGCAGCACAGAGCAGCTTTGCTGCTGATGTGAAGGGTGGTTCACATGCTCCAGATATACTCCTCCTGCGTGTGGTGGGTCTGCTCTTCTTGGGCTCTGTTTTAAACCTTTTTTAGGATTAGGGCTACCTGCCCAGCTCCAAACAGAGCCTCCCTGTGATCCCACAGGCTTGGAGGAAAAGGTGACAGAGAGCCTGGCTCTGGCTCACACCGCGGAGAGCAGCCTGGCACGAGGCAACCAACTGGAACTGCTTCTGACAGATGCAAAGATGAAACTTAGCACTGGAAGCACTTGATGCCTTCCGCACTTATTTCAGTCTTGAGAAATGATCAAGGAAAACCTGCAGCTTGTGTTGCTAAGTAGCTGCCACCATAACAAACCTTCTCGTGCCTTTTCTGGCTCGTTGCTGCCTCCCTCAGCATCACCAAGACTAGCTACAAGTTTGCGTTCATGTAAAAACAAAATGCAAAATGGCACATTTAGATTATTTCCAGGATCTCTCATCAGTTATTTGACCAATCAGAGAAACATTCCTAAACTAAGCATCACTTTTGGCTTTTGAATTCAAATTCTAAGCTGCTTCTCCTATTTTTTCTCACAACATTGACTGTGGTTTCTTATTCCTTATACATCAGCATTTCTTTTGTTTTGGAGATTAGTCCCGTCGTCAAGTAATATGAGAAGCAGCTTAATTTGTACAAAACCAAATGTAGCCAAACTTTTCTGCAGAAATGCTCAGCAGTGAGTGGTTTATGGCATCCAGGTCCCTCCACTTCAGAGTGAGCAGCCCACCTCAATGCATGGTACGTACTGCCTGTGAAGCACAAGTCAGCTCTCATTCTGGCTGGCTCTCAAGCAAGAAGAGGACTGGAAATATTAACTTCCACAAAATGAGCAGAAAGCCAGTGCAGACACATCCTCTGGCAGAGGCTGGACTTCAGCTCTGCCATACAAATACCCAGTTTGTGGGAGGACATTCAACTCCTGCCTCAGAAAAACAGAATATCAACACTGGTGTGCAAGTTGATGATAAACGTGCCAATCCACCAGCTTGAGCCAGTGCTGGGTCTCCTGAATTCAAACAGCATTATTGTGAATCATTTTCTTAGACTGATTCGACACACATGCAAAGCTGGCGCAGCCATCCAAAAGAGCAATCCTCACCCCTTCCCTTCTCTGTTCTGCTGCCTGGTGCTTCTTGTGTTATGCTGGCACAGGTTTCTGTACAGCTGCCCAGCGAGTGCGCAGGATGTAGGAATTGATCCAGTTGGAGGGAATAAACCCCGTATTTCTTGTGGTGGGTTTTTAGTCTGAATCAGTTCCCATCCCTAAACCTGGATAACTAAGTTGTACAAATAATTGCCAGCACTACCTGGGCACTGTGAGGCAGGGAAGGGGAATGTATTCCAAGAGAGTAACAGAACAGTTTAATTCAGAGGAGAGTCCTTGCATGGAGAACACTACTGGCTTTAAACACCATCTGCTCTAGAAGAAGCAAGCCCCTGTTTCTCAGCACATGTATTCTTGATCAAACCTTTATAAAGATCCACGAGTAAAGGTCAAGCACACCGTCCTCAGTTACTTAGTGTTAGTTTCAGGCTATGTTATAAAGTTTAATGTCTTTATTGAAAACAAAAGTTGGGCAAACACAAAAAGCAGGGGGGCTGGGGAAGGGAAAACATGTCGAGACCTGGCTCATGACAGCAAACTGCTTCTTGTATCCTTCCTGGCTGCTGGGGAATAGCTCTGGCCAAGTGAAATTGGAGGGCGTGTTCTCCCAGAAAGTTTCTGGCAATGAATTCTACTTATAACACAACATTAACATTAGTGTTTGGCTAATATGAGTATCTTCTCCTAGCCAAGTTTTTGGATATTTCTTTTTCTGGACTCAATAGGAAAATGTTTTGAAGTAAAGTAAATGTAAAACCAGCTCCTGTGAGAACAAGGGAAAAACCTTCCCTTTCTCTACGTCCTGTTCTCGTGTCTCTGGTGGCTTTATCAGGCATTCAGAGGTGAGCAAGAAAGACAGAATCGTTCTTTCTTCCTTATGTGTTAGGACAATTTATGTCCTGCGCCTTTAGCTTTTCTATATATTCATCTTGCAGAAGTTCACAGCATGTAGCCAATGCTTGTTCTTCAACAAAAGAAAAATCATTGCAAAAGCACAAGCAGGAACATGATAACCACTTGAGGAAATATGTTCCAAAAGCAGGGGACACATGAGAGCTATGGAAACAGGAAAATTTACCATAACCCCACTCCCCCTCAAAAGAGTCCCATTACACAGCCCCACCCAGACACGTGGTGGCCAGATGACAACAGGGAGTGGAGAGTAACCTTTGAAGTTTGACTTCCTTTATCTGCAGGTGTAGGAGCACGTTAGCTGGAGAGACAAAAGCAGAAAAGGCAGTCCAGTGTTATAAAAGACAGGCACAGCTCAACATCCTTCACACCATACACCTGACCCTCCTCCAGGGTCTGAGGCACAGCTGGATGTACCAGCTGCCAGCTGGGCTGCTGACCAACCCAGTTCAAACTCCTGAAGCACGAGTTCCAGTGGTACTTCAGACAGTATTTGTGGCTAAGTCAGAACCTGCCTTATAAAATTAGGAATTAGGAAGGGAATTAGGAAGAGCCTTCTACTCGTACTTTTCCCAGAAGAGGAGAGCTATTTAACCTACAGCTGTAGATAACATTACCTGCCTGCTTTCTCTCCTACCCCAGCTGGAATGAGAGCAGAGCTGTCTGGAGAGCTGGAGCAGTATGCTCTCAAGGCGGTCAGACACGCAGGGCAGGAATTCATTCAATGACTCGATCTCCTTGCAGGAGTATCTCCTTAGATTCAGCAACTGTTTTGCTTTTCACCCACCAAGCAGCAGTCATTTGGAAAGCAGAGCTTACCTGACTAGCTGCTGATGCTAAAGATTTGCTGCTGCTGAAGATTTGCAGACAAAACTGCTGCCAGTGGAAGAGAGGGATCCCCTTACCAGTGCAGTGTAATGCTATGGCCAGCCACAACAGAGACACTCCAGGCCTGAAGGGTAAACCAGCAAAGAATGTATTTTACAGTACCATTACCAGTCAAATCTAAGTCCCTCAGAGGAAGACTTGGGTTTCTGAAAAGTACATTGTGTTATTCAGTGAACTGGTAGGAAACTGGTTCCTTATCTAGTAAAAACTAACCAAGCTCTTCTGGTTCTTTCCTTTCAAACCCTTTAGTAACCTATTTGAGGAGGAACCACAATAAAATGCAGATGCTGTGCTACTTTTTAAATTACTTCAGTATATTTGAAAAGAGCAGCAGTCATAGGGAAAACAATAAATGTGCAACAGCCAGCCTCTCTGCATCTCATCACCTGTCTGAACAATGAGGCAGGGGAAGACATTTCATGTGGATGTAAGAGAAATAAATGCTCTGCCTATCACCATTCCTTAGCCAGCGTGTGTCACTGTGAAGGCTGCTTTCCAAGAAACACAAGCCTATCTGTACTTCTTGCAGGCCATGTTCAAAGCTGGCGACAAGCCCCTTACAAAGCAGGGTTTGCATTCATTGCCTCAGGTTCGATTTGGTATCATCGGGCATAAACATTTGTGTGAAATCAGCTTGTCATGAGTGCTCATCACTAAGGTGTAACAAAGCAGAACTGATGTCCTGAATTGTTGTCCCTGCTTATCAACATGAGAGAAGGCAGCGAAGCTAAGGGCATTTTAGCCTGAATACCTGAGCTCCCATACCCTCCCCTCAGAGCATTAAAAAAAGGAATGAGAAATCAGGTCATTATTTCCTGGCCCTCTACAGAGGCAGCAGCGCCGAGCTGCAGGGCCTGCATCCCACATGGCACACAGCCCCATAGCCCCAGCACAGTGCTGCAGCCCAGGGAAGGCAGCTGGGCAGCCCAGGCTCTCTCCTCACCTTGTGTGTGTGCAGAAAGAGCTCCTGCCCTGGGTCTGCAGGAACTCTCAGTAACCCGAGGGACTCCGTGGGAGCCCCATGTCTGGATCTACTGGGAGCCCACGGCTTCAGGGCACTGACAGATCCCCCCCAGAGGCAATTCTAGAACAAGAGAACAGCAGAGCTGAAAAAAAACTCAATCTGGAAGAGTTGTGGTGCTCAGAGGGGACAGGTATGGAGATAAATTGCCAGTCTCCTCTCATTTTTCCAGACACTGGCTGTACGCAACGCTCGAACAAAGCCACGGTGCAGGCAGTGCAAGGAACCTTCCTCCTTATGCAAGAAATCCAGGGACATGCTCAAGCTTTGAATCCCTCAAAGTGCTACACTGTGACACTCCCAAACGCTGAAACAAGCAACTGTACATGTGAGGTCTCTGCTGCACAAACAAGACACAGAGCTGACAGGTAACAGCTTATAACACAACTTTTATTAGAAAAGTTATACATAACAGCATCAACTATTTTCAATATTAACCTTGAAAAGCAACAAAAACAGACTAAAAATGTTTAACAAGAAACTAATGACCTTTTCTATAATTAAACATTCAAGATATCTACAATGTCTCTTTTTACAAACGGGGAAATCATGATCTTACAGGCACATCATGTTGAAAAGAAAGCTGCAGTAACTATACAATTAACTTCTCCAAGGGTTATTAAAACATGGTGCTCATGTAGTCTCAGGTTGTTTTCTTAAAACATTCACATAATTTTACAGCTGATTATACACCGAAATCTCAGAATCCCAGAATTATTTCACAGAAGTGCCAACGTTAAACCAGAACCCTCGAGTGTGACTAATTTTGCCCTAAAAACAAAGTTAAGACAGGTTTCCATCATCAACACACTCACGATCTGCGGCGCTCCCTGGTCTAACTGCAAAGCTTCGCTCTTTGGAACTGAAATCACACAGGACTTCTTTTGCAACACAGGAAATGTTCTGAAGCCAGGAGTGGGTATTATTGAGAAAACTGATCCTAATCCCATTGGTATTTCCAAAGAGCCACTGATATCCTACCCAATGAAGTGGAGGTGTGCCCGTTTGTACTGGATATAGCCAAGTCTGTTGCCCTTTTGGTACACACAGTATGTGAATTTCACATCTTTACAGAGGTTCACCTTCTCTTTCTCTTCATATGCCTGCTTAATAAAAACCAGATAATTTACAATCTAGAAGTCTGTTTTAAAAAGTCTGGAGTTTATATACAGCTCTAACAAACCTAATGTATCTTCAAGGCTTAAGTGAAATGACTACAGAGTATTTATTTGACGCTTATTAACAGTAATTAGCCATTCTCAGTAGTGGGCCATAACGAGGTGCTTGATGAAAAGGAATGTTCTCACCCGAAACATCCAACACATGTTCCATGCTTTCACGTATGCAAGATTATCACATAGAGCAAGTGCTTTCCACAGACACCTGTTTCCCCTCAGCATCAAGGGCTACAACAATCCAACTGCCAAAATGCAGTGACAAAGCAAGCCCACACATCAGGCACCACCTGTTGTGCTGGCAGCTCTAAGAGACCCGGGGTATGCACAAAGATCTAGGGCAGGGGGAAAAAAACAAACACTACTCTGAGAGGCAGACTCAACATTTTAGATGAGTTTGGCAAAGTTTGTAATCAGACAATAGGCTGGCCATTCAGGGTTACTTGTATAGGTTTAGAATACCACTACTGAATCAACGAGTCAGATTACCATAAGACACCTTCATCGATACTCAACGTCACATGCACCAATATTGCACACATCTGCTCTGAGCTGTTCAAACCATCTTCAGATGGGTCCTTGAGCTGGTTGGTTTCTGCTGTTGGAACTCAAGCCACCCACCCCAGCATTTTCACTACAAATTTAAGTGGTAAAGTTGACATACAAAAAAACAAAACCCCAAAAGAAAAAAAAAAAAACAAAACCAAAACAACAAAACCAAACCCAAGAACTTTATACAGACAATAAAATCTAAAACTTTCTGCAATGGTCTTGTGGGCCCTACAGATGGGGCAATACACGTAACACACTAGTGAGACGACCACTAGCTCTGCTGTACCTAACCACTCAAATAATATGAAATCTGGGACCAGGCGTTGCAATGATGTCACTGTAAGGCTCCTCCTGTGTCAGCTCTATAGCTTGCTGCTTTTTAAGTACCAGGAAACTGTAGAATTTTGCAGCTGCTTGTTTTCTATTTGTATTTCTGCACAGCTCAAGCAAACTGATGGATTCCGCTCCGGTCTTCGCAAGAGCTCTCTGAAAAAACACAAACATTGACACCGCAAATTAAACAAGCAGCAAACGTCCTGTTTGTCCTCACCCCTGGGATATTGTGAATGACTGGGAAGGACTCAACACTGGATGAGGACATTACAACATGTACATGAAGATTTCTGTATGGCTCTTAGTTTTTTCCACACATCAGTGGGAAGCCTCCTTGGTTTCATTTAGCTATCTGGAATCTGTGCAGCGTATTCCAGAAACACAGTGAGTGGCCTAACTCAAGATTTTCTTTCTGCACCAATAGTTACCCAGTTTGGTTTTTTTTCCTTTTTCCTACAGGATAAGTATTTTTAAAGAAGGATAAAAGCCCATCTTGGTTTATTTCCCTAAATAATAATAATAAAAAACCTTAAAAAAAATCTTAAACACTGTCTATTGTTTCAAACAAAACGTTGACAGCTAAGGTTCTTCAGAAGATGTGTAATTTTGCCAAGGTAAAAGCCTGCTTATTTCTAAAACTCCTCTGTTTGTCTGAAGCCAAGTACCCAAAGTCACTTACTTTTTTTTCCCCGAGTCTTGGCCAGAATGTAAAATTCAGGAAAATACATCTGTTTGCTGGCTACAACAACAACTGACGCCTTCAATTTAAACCAGAACTGTCTGCTCTGGAATATCTACTAGATGAAAAGACATTTGTCTGGCCAAACCAAATTACTTTATATTAAACAGATCTTAACTTCAAATCTCATTACAGACTTAATGTTTCAGCCATTCAGCGGGATGCTCCTTTGGGCACTTGGAAGAAGGAACTCAAAAGAAAAAAAGCACTAGATGTGGGTCCAGAGAGAATTCTGAAGCTCTTTTCAGAAATTGTAATGAAACATTAGAGAGGAAAACATTACACAACATTACTGACTAAACATCTCTACACTTCAAAATCTACTTTTAAGCAACAGTTGTCCTGGTTTGGGCTGGGCCAGAGTTAATTTTCTTCAGAGCAACTCATACGGTGCTATGTTTTGGATGGGAGCAAATGCTTTTGCTTTTGAGCAAGTGGGCTGTGGGCGACACAAGTCAGGGGAGACACAAGCCCGACAGCTGACCCCAACTGACCCATAGGATATTCCACTCCGTATGACATCATGCTCACCAATAAAAGCCCAGGGAAAGCAGAGGAGCATGTGAACACTTTTAGGGTTATGGCATTTGTCTTGAAGTCCTACCATCCTGTGTAAAAAAAATCCTGCTTTCCTGGGAATGGCTACTGGTCTGCCTGCACGTGTGGCTTTTGCTTTAACTACAAAATTGCCCTTATCTAATCCGCAAGTCTTCTTGTGTTTACCTTCTGATTCTCCCCTCTACCCCACCAGGAGGTGGTGAGTGAGTGCCTGCATGAGGCCAAGCTAATCCAGTTTAAGATTGTTTTAAAGGAGCAGAATTCTTGCAGGTGTGCAAATGAATATTCTAAATCTCAGTTTACTGAGAACTCAGTAGCACCCCAACCCTCTCCTGATCCACTACAGTGGGAGTTCAGAGATACAACAGCAATGAACTTGTATCAGCACAGATGGAGCCTATCAATTTCACCAAACAATCCCAGGATGACTTTGGAAAACAAAAACAGCTTGGAGAGATCAAACTGAAACACTGCAGACACATTAGAAACTCAAAACGTTTGAGAACACAGGCAGTAGCTGCCAACTCAACTGAAACGCAAAAGCAGTTCAAAAATACATGAAGCAGGCACAGAGACCTACATGCAAACAGGCCACAGTGAAGTTTGCACTTGAGTTCAAGTGTTTACTAGAGGTGTTCAATCATCAGAAGAAGGCTCTTTAGTTCTAGCAAGCAAGAGTTCATCCTACAAAGATTATCCGTCAAGCAGACTGAAGCCACATGTTGAAATAATGCTGCACCTCAGCCAGGTCAGACTCCCACAGTTGTTACAGATTGAGCTGATCACAGGGTGGAAGTTTTCAAAGTAGCTTAGCAAGGAGTGAGCCACTTGTAAAATGGTTTTAGCCCTAGACCTTGATGGGTTTTGCTGAGGGTCACAGGGCACAATGTCACAGGTGCTCAGGTTTCATTCAAAACTCAAACACAATTATTTTAAAATATGGCAAACTCAACAGCTGCTTTAAGAGAAAGCAAACTATCATGTGTACCTGAAGTCCATGAAGCATTTGTTGAGTCCTCTTGTTCCATCTCCTTTCTTCTTGATCCTGATCACCCCCTGTGCCATCTTCTTCCTGCAAGCAAACAAAACTCACACATTTACAATACAATAACCTTTTCATCCACTGAGTCATGAAATGGAAGGGGTATTTCTGGGTCTCGCTGCATCTTTTTCATTTCATCAAGTCAGAATGTTTGAAAAACTGGAATCACAGGATACATCCAGGAGAGGCAGGAACTGGGCTGTAGAACATGCAAGTAAGCTGATGGACCCTAGGAAGGTTGCCTGCCTCAACACCTTATGCTGACCATTAGAAAAGCAAAACAGGTCAGTCACGACACTTGAATGAGAAGAGACATTCCAGTCTAATATAGGACAGCTACCACTGAACAGAGTACCAACCGCTCTTATTTTGCAAACTACTAATAAATACAGATGTTCTCATTTCCCTGCAGAAACAGAACCACTGAAAACAGGCTGCTGCTAAGAGCTGCAAAGGCCCAGGTCTGCTCACTGACACAAAACAGTACTTGTTTGTAAAAGCCATGTGTAACACATCTTCCAAAGTAAGAACTTCAAATCAGCAACTAAAAAATGACCACTAAGGCAACATGTGCAAATAGTATCTACTTTGTTTCCAGCCTTAAGGACTTCAAGCTGCAGAAGAACTGTCTGGCCTTTCCTCTTCTCTCGCCCCAACCCCCCAAATTAATCCAGCACATACTTCTTCCTCTTCATTGTACTAAAGAAACATTGCATCCAGCACCATCCTAAAGTGGTCAGGCAGTTGGTGTAGATGATTGTTGTAGGTCCTTTCCAACTGAAAAGATTCAGTTCTACTCTAACTGCTTTTTACTCTGCTATGAAAATCATCTTGACTAAAGTAACTGAAGTTATTGACATTTTTTGTACATGTGACTGAATGCATCTGAGCATGTGAAGTTTCCTTTTTTCCCCACAACAAAAGGGTTTTTAAAAACTAATTAAATATATATTTTGGATATTAAAAAGTTTGTTTTGATACCCACAGAACTTTAAGTATCCTAGCTAAGAAAACTTCAGTTATATTTTAGGACATGGATGGTTGTCTTAAATGATCTGCTTTTATTAAAAGTATATGCAATTTGTAAGATGGATTAACATAAGAAATACAAAATGGTCACGGAATAATTGTAAAATCTACATTTCCTGAGGTTATTTCCCAAGTAAGGGCTGCAGATGGATTAAATGGCATAAGAAAATAATCTGAAATCCAAATGGTGCTGGAGAACACAAACCCTTTCTACATGGAGTTCTTACCTCCTCTTCTTCCTCCTCCTCCTTCTCCTTTTCCTTTTCCTTCTCTTTTTCTGGTAAAAGTTCTAGCTCTGGTATTAGCTGGCAGAGGTTTTGGGGCTCCTCTGGAGGCATTTCTACAGGTGGTATTTCCAGCTGTTGTGATGGTGGATGCTTAAAGAGTACACAAAACAGTTAAACCAACAGCACTACTTTGTCAGTACTTTTACAGTAGAATGCTGGTGCTACAAACCAGCTTCACAAACCACAAGTCTCTAAATCTTAGCCAGTTACTGTCAGAATTTTTTTTCAAATGAAAAGCAGTTTCTTTCCTTCTGCTGTCCATACATGTATTTTTAATCCTTCAGATTCTACTCAAACCAGAAGTTGTGACACCACTATAAGGACAACTGATTTCCAAGTAACTTTACTTAGTCCACCATCCAAACTACTGATCTCATCTCTTGGATCAGCAAATCCAACTTTAAAACCCCACATAACCAAATGCAGTGCTACATGAACAGACTTTAACAAGACATCTTCAAAACATCAAAATATTGTTCTTTGCAATAAGAGCATGAAAGAATTAAAGTGTAGGTACTTTATGAAGTTTCCAAAGGTGTATGCATGACTTTGGTACTCAAGTACCGCTCCCAGAAGATAGTCACATCAAGAGGCAAATCCAGAACAGCTATTTACAGGACGTATGTACTCCATTGTAACAACATTAATATACAGTATTCTCTCTCTGAAGTGTTTGCCAGTCAAGTTACCTTGATACCTGAAACTGTTTCTACACATACCCTAAAATAGCTCAAAATGATTTCTGTTTTAGAGTTAGACAGCAAGTATGGCTACAGGTATGTTGCTAGAGGCCCGATTTGGTTGTCACAATCAAAGAATTCCCCTACGCACCAATAACACTGACTTCAGCACAAAGTACAGACAGTTGATGCTGATTTCACCCAATGACATGGCCAGGAGGAGCAGTAGCTGCTACCTTTTTTGGTAAGGCAATTAATGTAACATTTAACAGTCTCATTCTACAGCAACCCATTCATTAGCCAAGAAACATGAAAAGTGGGGTTAAAAAGCCCAAATATGAGAAAGGATAAAACAGGACTGTTCTCACCAAGGAAGTATTTAGGAAAAATAATACACCTTTCATTTTGCCTATTTCCTCTTCAGAGATAGTTTCCCTTCATAGAAGGGATAAATACGAGATAGTTTCCAAGTGTACTCATAAGTCAGGTAGGAGATCTTTTCTTTGAACCTATAACCCTGGAACACTATGACCATCTTGAAAATGAAGTTTGTGTAGCCAGCACAACCCTTTCTCCATCAATGAAAGCCATTTATATGCCAAGCAGATGAACTTAATAGCTTTGTACAAGCTATTAAGCAACACAATATATTGTTGTACAATAGCAACACATNGCAGATGAACTTAATAGCTTTGTAAGCAACACACTTTACTGCTTAAAGACTTTTTTTTCTGGAGAAAACAGTGTCATTTCTTTATCCTACTTGCATTTTAAATGTTTTAATAAGACTTCCATTTAAGAGAAACACCAGGAAGGCTACTCAGGGACAAAGATTCTGACATTGCTCCAGCATACCTCAACACCACAGAAAGCTAGCACCTCAAATCTGTGTCACTTCCTGCTCAAAGACACTACCCAACTTCTCATTCCAAACAAAGGAATGAATCTTACAGGCAACACTGGCTCTGGTTCCACTTGCTGCAGTTTGCGTTTAACGCCTGTCTGAGGTGGTGGGGGCGGCATAACAGATTCATCCAGGTTGGTCCTGCTGCCTTCCATCATCGATTCTTGTAAACGACTTGGTTCTTCCAGAATAGGTTCATCTACATTCCACAACAAAACCCAGTTTTAGATACTTTGGTACAGTTTCAAGTTATGTTACAAAGTCCAACCTGCCATTAATTTAGAACCGAATACTCTTAACTCCCACATAGATTTTGCAGTGATTTAAACCAAATAGGTACAGATGTGCACGTCTTAAGTTTTGGCTGGGATACAGTTGATTTTCTTCCTAGTAGCTGCTACAGGGCTATATTTTGAATTTACGCTGAAGACACTGTTGATAACTCAGGGATGATTTGGTTATTGCCGAGCAGAGCTTACACAGCACCAAGGCTGTTGCTGCTTCTCATCCTACCCTGACAGTGTGTGGCCTGGGGATGAGGAGAGGCTGGTGTGCGCACAAGCAGCCAGGAAGGAGCATGGCCAGGACTCAAACTAGCCAAAGGACTATTCCATACTACAGGATGTCATGCCCAGTATATAAACTTGGGGTAGTTAGTTGGGAGGGGAGAATCGCTGCTCAGGCAGCGAGTGGCAAGTAATTGCACTGGGCATCATTTATCTGTTCTTGGGTTTGTTTATTTCAATTATTTTTATTATACTTTATTCTTCTTACTGTTGTATTTTAGTGTAGTTATTATACTTGTTCTTTTTGATTTTTGATTGGCTTTCCTAATTCCCCTCCCCTCCTATAAGAGGTGCGGAGCGAATGGCTGCATGGGCCTTTATTGTTGTCAGGGATTAAACCATGACAACACATGACCCAATCCAATCCATATCCATTTAATCCAATGCAAACAGACTCTCTAAGTGCCTTCTAGGAAAAGCTATTTTAAGCCATAGACTTTCTATCAAGCTTAACAACCATTACAAAGCTCTTCGCTTCATTGACAGTCTTTGGTGACTTTGATATAAGCACTAACAAAAGAGAAACGTAAGCTCTGACAGAGAGCAGAGCATCTCTGACAAGACACAAACCAATGACATCTCGTTGCTGCTGTTGCTGTTGTTGCTGCTCCTCTCTGGGAACCTCAGGGTTTTCAAAGTCTTTAAGGAACTCATCAAGGTTGTCAGCTTCTCCACCTTTCCTCCTCTTTCTTAGGTCTTCTGGTACCAGAGGTGTAAGACAACGAGTAAAGAGCTACAAGTGAAAGGTTATATTATTCACTTTATGGTTAGCAGTGTCCTTCATTCCATTTCATTTCACATAAACCAATTATGGGTCTTCTTCCTTTCACATTTTTAAGTCCCTCTCCAAGAGTAGTAACAAAAAAAATACTTCTGTAACAAATATTTTAAGCATTGATGTTACTTTAATTTTAACAGGTTTTAAAACATGAATACTGCCATCACTAGGTCACTAGTTATATGCTGATATTTAGCATATATGAGGCACAACCCTGAATATAATCCATTTACAAAAGAACCTACACAAAAAAATTACCTTCAGTAGCCTGTTATTCCACAAAGGCTGTGCAGGCAGAGAGAAAAGCTTTTCCACTCCACCAGTTTCTTTCCACATCATCAGTTTCTTAGTAGGAGGTGCCAAGTCCAAAGTAGTAACAATATCAGAGTAGTCACTTAATTGGGCTCGAATAGTCTTGCTGTCCAGTTCTTTCACACTGTCCACAATCAGCTTTCTCTTCCTCTTTGCTTTAGTTTCCTTGACTGTTGAGATTTTGAACAAGCAATGAAGGTTAGCTCAAACAGATACCCCACTGTAGGAGAACCTTGCAGGTTCTCTATAGGTCTCATCTGCTCATGTTAGGGCAAACACAGCAATGTTAGCTTTGGAAGAAGGAACAAATATAAGCATTCGGAAAGGTCAAGAATTATTAACGTTGGCTCACAACCTACAAATTCTTCTGTGTACACTTGTAGTTCTACTAAATCTACCTTCAATGTGCTTAGAAGGACACGCCTCACTCCCTCATGGCTTGCTGGGCAGGCTGGTGTTCTTCAGGAGCAGATTCCTGAGATGCAAGGTCCTTCTCATCAGAAAGTCAAAATACCACACCAAGTTTTTGACTTTCAGATGCAAGGTCCTTCTCATCAGAAAGTCAAAATACCACACCAAGTTTTTCCCCTTAGCCCTATGTGAGCTTTCTAAGTGTTAACACGAGTGATCAGCTTACCTGTACCTCTCATTCTGCTCAAGAATGACTTTACAGTAAATTACCTACAGCCTGGCACTCTGCAGCAAGCCCTGAAACTCTGGCAAGGGCTGCCTTTGCTGGTTCCAGCCAACCAGCCAGGGCCTCTGTTGTCAGCCTGCCAGAAGAGGCAGCATCAGGGCTTTGGAATTAGCTGAGCATCACCCTCAGGGTCTGGAGATCAGGCTGAAAACACAGGACAAACTTCATCTTCTCCAGATCATTTTTAATAAAGCAAGGATCTGTTTATAACAAGTCAAATACAGCACCAGTTAAAATAAGAAAGTGCCTTGCATTAGAGATTTTAGTAACTACTACTACATAGTGAAATTCCGAGTACAAAGATGCAACTCCTGATTTCAGCAATTCAGCAATTATGAATCAGTAGAAGAGAGCACACATTCTCAGTCTAAACAGTCACACCTGGACATCAAATAGTGCATCGAGAACCATGCTGCACTACAGATGCTCTATTAGAATTAAAGACATAATGAGTTGTACTGCAGCTCACTGTAGTTTAACTAGCATGTTTATGAAAAACTATAGTATCATGCTGCTATACGTAGTGACTGGAGAGGCTAGAAACTAGTATCTTCAAAGACTATTAATGTAAACTGCCTACCTGGAACGTACTGGTCAGCTACCGTTGCAATAAAAGCAAATCAGCACTTGGTCCCTGGTTTCTCTTCCATGTGGTTACATAGAGTCAGCAGCAGTGCTAGACATTCATTTCCACCCCACTGAATTATGGTGTTCTCTGATGCCCCAAGTAAAGTACTCCCAAAGAGCTTACTTACCTGTTATGTCAATAGGCTCCAGAGCAAAAGCCTCCTCCTCGTTTGGAACAAGTGTTGTCTGATCAGTCATAGTTGGTAATGGTTCAACTGGATCCACAGAGTCTGGGCTGTCAGGTCCACCCACTGCCAAGTAGAAAAAGCATCTTGCACTGTGTCAAAACATTAAAAACTGCCACCCTTCTCATCTCCTTCTCCACAACTTAAAAATTGTTTACCACATTTCATACTCAAAATCTCAATTAACAATTTGTTAAAAACAAGTAATTCCAGATCTAGCCCCAGATCACACTCACTTGACACATTATCATCATCATCCATATCATCATGGGGAGGTTGCTCTGGCATCATTACTCCACTTTCTGAGAGTGCAGGTGGGTCATCAAAAATCCCACCATCATTATTGCTGAGAAGTTTGTCATCTGAAACAAGCATATTAAAGAATCAGTTTTGCATCAGTCATGAAACAAGTATAGACAAATGTAGAAAGAAGTTACAGACAAATTTATAACAGCACAGATTGTTCAAAGGTTACAGAAACCAATTCTCTCAGTGCTGATACAAAAGCAATTGAAGAGCACTTTTGTAAGGTGGATTTCACTTCAAATTCAGAGCTGGCAGATAATCTTTATTGTAATAATGTGCCAGATATTTGCATCTTACTAGACTTCTCAGTACTTCACAGAGAAGCACTCAATAGAATTGTCAACAACTTAATGAAACCCTTGGAAGGAATCAAAGAACAAGAAGAGTTGGATATTGATGTTTCTTTTCTGAAGGTTATGTATAGAAAAAAATCTGAACAATTTAATTTCATTTGAAATATGCCAACTCTTAACATTTTATGCATCATCCATATTGCTGTAGCCCTCATAAACCAGAATTCCACTGCTGAAGGCACAATCTAGGGACTTTGGCAACAAAAGAAATGACGTTTCCCCATCCTCCCAAGAACTAATTGTTGAGGCAGTCAAAAGGATAGCGCAAAAACAAACTTCTCAGACATACCCAATATTCCACCATCATTTCCTTCTCCAAAATTATCATCTTTGTATTGGTCTTCGTATTCCAGGTGATTAGATTTCTCATTGAGATGACTGGTGCTCTGTTCAGGTTCCAGTAGGAGATTGGAGGCACTGGTGCTCACTAGCATGTCATCCTCAAATGCACTACCCTCTCTCATCATCTCCCGATCATCCATCCCGAAGTCACCTGCAAGAACACAACTTCACTGGTTCAAATGCTGAAGAACAAGCTGGTCAACCAGCAAAGGCCTAAATGCAAGACCAAACTTTAAATCTGCAATTAAGAACTTGAAACAATGACATGATGTAAGGAATTATGTCCACAGCAAAAATACTATTAAAACAATTATTAAAAAAAAAAAATCTCTTCTTCAAACATTTTATTATACTTATTTGAATTGATTTTAGCAAGATCCTACTAAATTTTAGCTGTATCCGGGTCTAAAGAATTCCAAGGAATTAAAAAAGCTCTCCCTTATGTCTCAAGGTTGGGCTTCTCCTGTACAGAGAGCAAACCAATACCAGAACACCACCACCATCAATACCCAGGCTACACTCTCAAAAAGATTACTAAATCGTGGATTACAGTATTGTACGCCAGAAACTGGACATTCAAACGTACTGTCTTCAGGTCTTGAATTTCTGATTTGGATCTCAGAATGCTGTCCTTGAAAAGATACTGCAAGAAGTAGTCACCACTGACTGCTTCAGCTTTAGAAATCTTTTAACAGTTTCTGTCTGAAAACATGCCCATCGTTAAAGCAACATCTGACCTCAGTCACATCACATTTTGAAAATTATCATTGACGTAGCACTTCAGAAATTAACCTGACTTAATATTCTTCAGCTTTACATAGGCAGTTAGAAGCTTGCTGAGTATTAGCGGACAGGCTTTCTGGAAAAACTTGACATGTACCAGCTAAAAATTAAATGTATGGAGACACAGCATGTTTGATTTCATTTGTTTGTGCTTAGTGGGTATTGTATAGATTTACAGTTACCAAAACTAGCTTAGTAACATGTAATAATACAGGAGATCTTTACCAAAGTCGTTATCCTGGAGGATACTGATGTTGCCTACTTCTTCTCTCATTGTAATTTCTTCCACTCTACTCTGGTTCAAACTGAACTGCTGGGCCACATCAATATCACTTGAACAAACAGAAAGCAATTATTAAAAATCTCCATAAAAAACCAAACAGATAAAGTTTGCTTAGATAAATGTGATCTTAGTTCCTAAGAAGTCCACTATACACTGAGGACAATTAATGAAAAAGCTGATGGTGAATACAGAATAGAAAACACTACCTAAGACAGTACGACCATTCATGGTTAAAAACCCATCACCCAAATTGCATTAACTTCTGGAATATCTATCAGCAATTTCTCTTACTCCTTGCTGTGTTGGGGTCACTAAAGGCCATAATAATACTCAAGGAAATACTTGCCCTCCCTTCAACTTCAAGAGCTATTAATGTTATTTATCAGAAAGCATATCTAGATGAAGTACCAAGCTAAGACTCTGTTGTGTGTGAAGATACATTTCTTACAACACAGATGTTTTTACATAGTTTCAAATTCACATATACTCTAACTGGACTATAAACCAAGCAGAACACCGAGTAAAGCAATCTGCATCCCAGAAACTCCATTATGAATAATCCAAAAGGGTAATATCAATTTTTTAAAGATCAAGAACTACTCAAGTGTTGTATCTGTTATTATGCTTACAAGCAACCCACTGGTATTAATAAGTTTTAAGAATTAAAATTGCCACTAGAGATGGTCAACATGGGCAATTCCACAGAACTAATCTTGTCTAGTCTGAGACCATGTGATGCAGAGTGCCTTGCATAGAAAATAAAAAAATACCTATGAGTTTTTGAAAAGCTTCTGTAAGGACAGCTTTCACTTTGGTTAAAATTTCATGCTACCATGAAGTTAAAAACCAATACAAAGATGACTACACACCTGTTTTGGATATTAAAAGACTTAAGAACACAAGTTACTTCCAGACTTTAAAAAAAAAACCAAAAAACAAAAATCAGTAACAACTTTGCTGTTTAAAACCAGGTTCTCCCCAAGTAAAACCAAACATCATTTGTATGGAAATAAAAGAACAAACCAAGCTTACTCGAGATCTGGAAGCGGTTGGTCAAAGTCATGAAATTCCTCAGGTAAGGTGATGGCATTGTAAGCAGCCTCTCTGTTTTCCTCAGGCAAATCGACAACCCCTGCAGAGAACAACAGTCAGACATGAGCTCCCATTCCTTGCAAGGACACCATTTTTCCCTGTGCCTTGAACACTGATCTCTTTGCAGGAGCTTCTCGTCTTTAAATTGTTGAATGAATCAATGCTAGACACAAGCCTTGGATAATGTTAGTACTGAGATTCAGTCCAAATTCAAAACATACATCCTCGAGCCTTTGTACTGTTTTTGTAGAAGCCTGGAATCACTTGATAACATTTATGTAGCACAATGCAGAGCTGTGCAGCTATCACAGTTTTATGTATCACACCACCATGGAGGTATCTGCTGCCGTCATTTCATCACGATGATGTTCCAGATGAGCTACTTAGTGCTATATTTGGTTTGAGCAAAGCACTGGCATCATAGTATGACCACTTTGCCACAGGTCATTTGCTCAGTTCAGTTAGCTTTGAAAGCCCTAGCACAATACTGACTGTACTTAGGTCACACAAAGTCTTAAGCTTCTGCATTAAGAGCCGTATTACCTAAACCACATACATACCTTCTCTTATCCTCCTGAGATGCTCAATCTGCTATTCAGTGGGCATTCTCAGAGCCTGGCTACCAGATTAGGCATCTCACAAAAACAGTGCCAGTAGCTGATGACTCTTTTATTCAAAGGCTTAGAGGTCTGGATACTTGAAAGTGCATGGGAAATGCAGGTTCAATTCCTTCTGTAACTTGCAGAAGATTCCAGCTCTATGTTCTGCCTTCTGACTCACACAACACAGGAAATTGAGGTATAGATACTTCACAAACACTGCCCACTGTGTTCCCCTCTGAAATGGATAATCAAAGAACCACTGTCCAGAGAGACCAGGAACAAGAACAAGTCTGTAGTCTACTCATCTTCATATTTGGCTAGGAATGAGGAAATCTAGTCCATGATTTCAGGGCTATCCAATACTTCTACCTGTTGGCTGCTTAAAAGAAAACATGTGAACAATTCTCAGAGCAGATAGGATCAAGACAATGCCTGAGTCACAAAGCTGATAACCTCAGAATAAAGACAAGTGTTTCAACTCGTTTCAGGGCAGCGTGCTGCTTTTTGTAAATCTTGCTTTAAAGAGCTTCACCTTCTAAATACACTCTGTTGGAAGCGGGGAAAAATGGAGAAATACAATGTCTTTTGAAATTAGATGAATTTCAGTGTTCTCATCATCCAGAATTAAATGCAATGACAAACAAAAAATTGGCAACTGTCAACAAACTGCCACTGAAAGCTACAAAAAGTTCAATGCCCAAATCAATATGAAGATGAGGAGAAGGTATTATATATATCTTTTCTGAAATTTACTGTTGCACTGGCTTTCAAGAGTTACCTTTGAAAGGTCTGAAGTTCAGTTTTTAAATCTGTTACACTTTAAAAGGTAGAATATGATTCAGCAGCTGCGAGTATCCAACAGTGTCACTGCCACAGCTACACACCAGATGGAAAAAGTTTCCCAAGTAAGAATTAAAGAAAACTATCAACTGTTTGTAAGCCAAGTCATTAACTGCTGGGTGGAAAGTAATTTCAGATATTAACACAGCTCCCCATCTTCATGGAAAATCTGAAGAGTAAGCAACAGTAGAGGGGGAATTTGTGTTACGCATACAAAAGGGAAAATATTTTTGCTGCACACATGGCAGTCCACATTATTTCCAGAAACTAAAATGTTGAAGTGGTAGAAAAGTCAGCTTACTTCTATATTTCTTCTGTAACTCAGGGCAAGGCAATCATTACCCTTAAAGGAAACAAACTCCCTTCTGTGCTTCCATTCAGTATATGCAACTGACCTTTTTCACACTTGTGACAGAAGATAAAAATCATGCAGCACATTTCCATTTAGCATCATATGCCAACAGCCAAAATCATTAATTGATATTTTACTGAATCAGCACTAGTAGAAAAAGTTTTTGTTCAGAATTCAATTAAAAGTTGTTTTTCAGCATACAACTCAGTCACATAGACTGAAATTGCATCAAAGAAGGTAATATATAACTATATAATTTTATGTAACTCTTCTATAGAGAAAGGAAGACAGAATTGTATACCTTAATAAATATCATTATAACTTTTCAAAGAGTGCTTAGATAAAGACAGATACCTGGACGAAACGCCATCTTAATCTTAATGAAAGCCTCATTACAGTCTGCAAGAAGATATTTTGCTTTCCTGTGGTAGATTCTAACAACACCTAGTAAGAGATGTCCCGAAGTTCGAAGTGCCATCTTCACCTAAAAACATATTGCATAATATGTGAATTAGATGTAGCCTTACTTTTTTCCTTTAATAGAATTTGTCAGCTTTGCATGAGTTTTTCACACATACCCAAAACAAGTGTAAAAATCGGTAGAAAAATGAAGGAAAAGAAAGATTGCAGTCTACAGTTTCAATACAATATTCTACATTTTTACTTCTAAATGATGCATAGTACATGTAGAAAAAGTATTTATACAAAATGTTTTTAAACTAAATTACATGATACTTTGGTATTAGAAAATTGACAAGAAAATACTCTTCAAAATCAAAGAGTCAAGAGAGTATTTGACAACTGAACAGACTTTTCCATCCTTTAAAATAGCACTGTTAAGAATTTTGTTTCAGTGACTCAAATAGCAACTAACACTTGTACAGACAATTTATATTCACTACAAGATCAATACAAAATAGATACCTTTGGAGAAATTATACTCTCCACACTGCTCTCCAGATTACATTCAAACACATGGGCTTTGGTTAGCTTCTTATCCCAGTGGGCCGCCAGCCAGATTTTGGCCAGCGGCCCACGCTTGCTCAGAACAAAGTGAGCATAGAACATGGTCCCAGATGTCTAAAGCCAAGTGCACACCTGTAAAGAGAAAAACAAAAAATTTTTTTTTTGAGGAACATCCTTGTAAACACACCTCTTATCCTCAGTAAGAAAAGCACATGTTTGTTTTCCTATCATTAAGGTCAGAGGACTTGTATATTTAAGAAGCCAACACTTACAAGTGGTGGCCATGTAATAGCACATACATTTACTGCAGAGAAAATACAAACCAGGAAGAACAGCAACCAGTGACCATTTACATAATTGAAAGATGTTTACCATCCTGCAAGAGAAAACCCTTGGGATATGTTAAACTTCATGGTAATGACACCAAATTCAGAATGCAAGCAAGTATTTCTCAGTTTTCAGTCCACAGTACTTTTTTACCATTTTAATTTCTCTTTATTCTTAACTCAGCAGTCACTAAAATGCTACACCAACTACACATTCTACACAGTTTCAGTAAAACATTCAGCATTATAAAACAGAGTTCTAAACTTTTTGGACTTCACTGCATTTTCTTAACAAAGAAAGTACAACTATGTTGTCATTCTAGAAGAATGCTCTACATTTTTTAATCCTCTTATAGTAATGNAATGCTACACCAACTACACATTCTACACAGTTTCAGTAAAACATTCAGCATTATAAAACAGAGTTCTAAACTTTTTGGACTTCACTGCATTTTCTTAACAAAGAAAGTACAACTATGTTGTCATTTTAGAAGAGGCTGCTCTACATTTTTTAATCCTCTTAGTAATGCTTAATACTTATTATTAAACTATAGATAAAAAGGGTTAAAAAATTAACTGCACTATTCCACACCTCTTAAATATTTCATTTTCTCTTTGTTTCTTCACCAGAAAGAGACTCTTTTTTATCTGCTCATCTAGCTGCCATGGTTTAATCCCCCTCTTTCACTCCTCCCAACTCCAGGAGGATCAGGGAGCAAATCAGAAAAAAAGTGGGAAAACTCATGGGTTGAAAGACAGTTTCTAGGTGAAGCAAAAGCTGTGCATACAAGCAAAGCACTATGAGGAACTCACACCATCTTCCTGCTGCATCCAGTGTCACCTGCCTGCCATGCCAAAGCCCAACTCTGTTTTACTACTGCGCAGAGTTTGCACCATCCCTTCCACTCACAGTTCAGGCAGATGTGTGTGACACCACATGATGAGGAATAACCCTTGGGTCAGTTGGGGTCAACAGTCCTGGCTGTGTCCCCTTCCAACTTCTTGTGCACCTCCATCCCAGTCACATGCAGGGCAAGGTGAGGAACAGAAAAGGCACTGCAAGCACTGCTAAGCACTAATGACAACACCCCTGTGTCACCAACACTGTTTTCAGCACAAATCCAGTCAAAACCAGCACCTTAGTAATTACAGCTGATAAGATCCAACATATCATACCATGGGGAAGCAGAACAGCGTATCTTATGATCTAAACATGCCAGATTCACACAAGATAAGATTTTGATTTTGAGTTGAGAAAACAAAACGTTTTCTTTAACAAGTAGAACATCTACCACAAACAGCTGTTTCTCCAGCAGTATCTGTAGCTAGGGAAAAACAGGAGAGATGCAACAAGTGCATTTCCCTTTTTACCTCCTCCATGCCTGCAGAAAAACTGCCAGAAGCAGGGCAATTTAATCTGGGCAGAGACAGGATCAGGAGCATCAGTTCCTACCTATAAAAACAAAACATCAGTGTTTCCCAAATGCATACCGACGCATAACAAATAGGGAACAGAGGGAAACGCAAAGCACTGGTAAACCTGACAGCCAGAGAGATTCACAGGAAGGCAATTTCTAAACCATATCAATTCACTTGTACGTAAAAGAAACAAGTTCCAACATAGCTATGGGAAAGCTGTTGCTATTTATCACAGAAAAGAAAAAAAAAAGAAAGAAAAAAATAGAAGCATCACAACTGTAATGGCTAGAAAAATAAGTATAGGGGCAAGGGGAGCACTGGCATTACTGGTTCAGCAGAAGTAAAGCCAACCTCTAGCTATCTGGTTAACAACTGAAAAATTGTAGACCAAGGGGTAAATCTCTGAAAGAGTAAATTTTTTTGTTAACATAGGCTTTTTCTGTTTTAATAAATGGGAGTTGAAGGAACACAAAGGATAGAGGGAGTTATCTTTTTAGAGGTACTATGCTCTGTACTTGTACGGACTCTTTAAGTATTGCTCAACATGCAAGATGATGAAAGCTTTGAATTTCAGCTGCATTAAGCAGAGAACAGAGTTGTTTGGACAACAGAATTGATTATCAGGCTTATCTGCCAATGACAAACTGGACACTGATTCTATTCATAACCAAGCCTGGACAAAGTGGAATGGATTTAAAGGAAATAAAGGCCACGTTCAGCTTCAGTTCAAGGTAACAATGTAGACAGAAAGGATTAAAATCACTCTTAGGAGTGAAGTTGATAGCTTTGAGTCATAACAAAAAGTTAAAACGTCATTTGTATTTGTTGAGATTGTGTGAGGGCTGAGGGCAGCACTGCACAAAGATGGACATTAGTAAGCTTTTCTAGGAAGCATCACAAAACAATTTTGGCAGTCTCCTTTATCAATAAAAGTTATTTAAAGGAATGTATTCTACTTTCTACACACACAGTGTTTATTATTATATCAATGTCTCGAAGGCTGACAGACACTTCAATCCCTTGTGCATTTGCAAAGGCCTCTCTCACTATTTTTGTAAATGCACATTTTGATATCCTGAGTTGCTACCACAACCGTGCACTTGCTCTGATAACAACAAGCGTTTCAATTATCCCTAAATATGAGGATCAGAGGAAAACAAACATAGAGTTAGCAAAACCACTTGTACTATTCTGCTAAGAACTTTCAACAACAGTTGAATGTACTTTGATTCATGGAGTTTGGATTCATTATTCACTAATGCTTTACAGTCATTAAAATATGTAGCCTGGGCTGCTCAAAATTTCAAACATACAGTTAACAGCAACCCTGAAAATAAACTGAAAGGTAATGCAAGCATAGGACAAACAACTAAGATATTTAAAAGGAAGCAAAGTTCCCAAAAAAAAACCTGAAGTGTCAGGAACACAAGGCGAGTGGGTTCACAAGTTTTGGGTTTTTTAAAATAGATACCTTGCTAACTTTCAATACAAGTCAAAGTATTCCCCATACAGGAGTCTACCATATCTGAAGGGTTTCAAAACATACGCTTTGCTAGCAACTAAATCTAAGAACTAGGGCTGAAAACCATCGCATAAGGGAAGGCACAGAAACAGTAAGCGGTTACCTGTGCTTGTAGTGTTTCCTAGGTCTGACTACCACTCAGTACTGGAATTATGGATCAAGCCTAAAACTTGCTTGTAAGACTTAACGAGAAAATGATAATACATGTGCAGGGTACTTAAACTTTTGGAATGAGTAAGACCCCAAAACAACTGGCTTCTGTCAGAAGTTGTCTGCTTCTCTTCATCCAGTTTTGAAGCCTTGCCACAGCACTGGCACAAGCTGCCCAAGGGTGGGTGTGGAGTCTCCTTCTCTGGAAGTTTTCAAAACTCACCTGGACGTGTTCCTGTGTGACTTGATCTAGGTGAACCTGCTTTAGCAGACTAGAGATCCTTCCAACCTCCACCATTCTGTGAGTCTTTGTTTTAATCTAAACTGTTATTAACAAATAATGCTTCTATTCCCCGAAACCTTAGTTTCCTGTCACAATATGAGTCTCTGCCATGCCCAAACTCCAACAAACACTCTACTCTGTATGGTAATGCCTGGGTCACCGGAACTGTATGAATCCCGTATTTACAGTTCCAAGCTGCAACAGCTTAGCTACTGTTGTTCTGAGCATCAGCACAATTGCTTAAAGCAGGTTCCAATGCTTGCTCTCATTTTCTTCAGATTTCTTTTCCCCTCCCCCAGATAAACCTTTTCCTTATTTCAGGCTTTTTGTCTGATCTTTAATTCATAGGGCAGTGTGCTGATGCAGAGGCATAAAGGAGAAGAAATAAGACTTTCTGGCATAACTGGAGAATGGGATGAATGTTAAAGGAACTAAGTTTCGTGGAGTGGCACAGTGCTTATGCAGACACATAAAGCAGATGTTGTTGGCTCCAAAAACAGCTCTTAAGAATCTTCAAAAGAGAAAGGGTAGTTGATGGCTCTTAAAAAGCCTGTAAGGTAAAATATGACTGTTAATTGACTGTATATGAAACAGGACTTTAAAGCTTTTTTTTCAAAAAACTTTTTTCTATCTTATTTGCACTGCTCTGACACAAAAATAATGTGTACTCACACAAGACCAGATGGGGTCAAATCCCCATCTTAGCAAAACATGCTTTTACAAGACCTTAAACTTGATTTTAACTTTGAATTTGCTTTCACGTGTCACAATTGTCCTCAAGTTCCTCTGCCTAAATTGGTCCTCAATAATTGCATAATCTTATATTTTTCTTTCTGTAGAAGTGTAAAAGAAGTCTATAACTCTATACAATTAAGTAAATGAACAGGTGAAGTGACACGAATACAATACCAATAGTACACAGGATTTGCCCCAGAACCTGTCTGTTTCTCTTATCGCAGTACCTGGTAACTGATTCTCCCAAAGAAGAAACAAGAAAACTGAGTAGATACTATCTATACACTTCACATTAACTGTCAATTCACAAATATTAAACCTTTAAACTCCTTCACAGAATCACAGGGGTGGAACAGACATCTAGAGATCATCCAGTCCTGAAACCTGCTAAAGCAGCTTCACCTAGATCAGGTTGTACAGGAACGCATCCAGGTGGGTTTTGAAAACCTTCAGAGGAGACTCCACACCTTCCCTGGGCAGCCTGTGAGTTTTTCCTCACTTTCAAGTGGAACTTTTCTTTGCTCCCGCTTGCACCTGTTACCTCCTGTCCTGTCACTGGGCACTACAGAAATAAAAAGACAGGCGCTATCCTCTCAACACTCACCCTTTAGGTATTTATAAGCACTGATAAGGCCTCCTCTCGGTCTTCTCCAGGCTAAACAATCCCAGGTCTCTCAGCCATTCCAGCATGCTAAGGCTATTTAAACTCTGAAAAGCACTCTCTCATAGCCCAAATCCCACTCTTCGTGAGATAGAAGTTTAACAAACTAACAGCTGACAATAATACTGCAGAGAACAGATAAAATATGGTCAATATTGTATTTGACCATGGTGCTCTCAAGCCCGTTACATCTGCTTGCCTGTTGTTCTATTAGGTCAGGTTACGCATATACACATCAGTTCACAGGTTAAGTTCAGTCTTCAATTTGATTCATTGTTATCTACTTTTGTTCCTGTTGTATGGTTGCTCTAGAAATACACTGATTCGTTGATCAGCAGACAACTTCCATGCTACAGTGTAAAAACCAGCCAATCCTTTTAATTCATTTGTTCATATGCTATCCTTAAACTCTCACTGGTTTTCCCCTACATAGTTTTTTTTCCTACACTGTCCATGTTTGTTTTGCCAAACCAAGCCCAGGTGACCCAGGGAGAACCAGCTGCAGTTTGAGCTGGCCCAGCGGACTTCAGAAGTACAGAAGGATTAACCTGACCCTGCAATTGTACCTTAAGTTCTTCAATTTTAAAGCACAATCCTTCACTATCCAGTCCTCCTTACAGTCCTCCCTGGTGCAGGCACTTACTAATGTCTCCCCAGCAGGTTTCATTAGCACACTGTAACACCTGGTGCCACCAGAAAAAAAAGCCACATTCATCACAAGATCAGTCTTCACAAAGTCCATTAATAACTCCTTACAGCTCAATGCTTCTTTTCAGCACTACTTTATTTCATCTCTTTCCTTCAACCACCTTTGTAATTGTCTGTTTAATCCGCATTTTTCTGGATTTTGATGTATTTCTTCCTGGCACCTGCAACTTTACTGAAGTTCAGTGACAAGTCGCGTCAATTTCTTATGTCCACAAAACCCATTATAGAAAACATTAAACAGAACTAATCCAACTTGATGTATCTGATAAATTCCCACAGTATTTTCCACTTGTCTCCAGGTCTTGGAAGTTCCATCAATGATTCTTTTCTAAAATGCTATGGCTAAGATTGCACTATCAAGTCTACAATCACTTAAAACACACCAGTTCTTTACAGAAACTTTGTTCACTGTTCTACAATTACAATATACTATGTACCTACATAATCAAATTGCTAGAATCAGCACTCCACTAAAGTTACTAATTCAAAAGCCAGACCACTCCAAATTATTGCACAGAGCTTGGCATTACTGAACCCCATGAACACCAGTCCCCAAGCCCATTTCCTTATCTACATCTCATCAGGTATTTTGCCCGTCACCCTAGATTTGGCAAGTCCACTCATTCAGTGGAAGAGAGGTTTTTTAATTTTAGGCCCTATCTTGACTACCCCAACCTTTTTTGTGCAGTTCCAGTTCCACGTCAAACTAATACACTTCCAGAAAACACGCATTAACACATCTCTTAAATGTGCATAAGTTGACTAAGAGAGTAGAACTCCTTATGTTACTCCATCTTTTCCAGCAGTGGTTCCTCTGCACTGTCACCCAAAGAGCCAAAAAGTAAAAAGCTAACTTTCTTACATTTTGCCTCAAAGAAGTACAACTCACGTATTAACTGAGACAACTACTCTCATTTCTGTGGTAAATATCACGATATCATCAACCCTGATGGCAAGAAAAGACTAATTTAATTATGTGGTAACTTTATTGTAGGTTTCACTAACTTTTTGGTCCTCCTGTTATTCCCTTACCACACTTGCTTCCTCTCCAGTGTTTCCATGTTTCCCAAAATGTCAAATACTTACAAACAAACATCCATAAAATAAAATGCAAGCCTGGCCCTACTAATGCTTTGATGTTTCCTAACTTTTGATGTAACGAGTGTTATTGAGGAAGAGATTAACGAAAGATTATGCTTACTGCACATGGAGGCCTAAAGGACAACTTCCCCAAACTGTCAATGTGTTCTTCCACATGTCTAAATTTAATTAAAACCCATTTTCACTGAAACAGTGCCATACCACTCAATTACACTGACCTCCAAACATCCCTTTCAATTGACAAAAAACACATCATCTTGTGTATTTTACAGAACCTTTTCTCTAGGCATCAGAGAGGAATCGTAAGAACTATAGCAAGGTTTATTTCAGCATCCATAAGAGTTGCTTAATTCTTCAAAAGATTTTTAAAGGAGCCTTTTATTTGCAGATCAACAGTCACAGAGCGCTGAAGGTAGCTCCCATGTTACTAGCGAGGACTGCAAGAACCATCCAATAGTCTGCTTAATATCCCAGGCTGACGTTAAACTGCATTACAAAATAGGAGACGGGCAGACGAAACTTTGCTCCCCTCTCCTTCCCTCGACTGCGGCGGCCCCGCAGCTGCGCCGCCCCTTTCGCCAACCCACAGCTGGGGATCTCTCGCGCTATTCCGGACGCCTGACCCTAGCGCCCCGCTCCCTCGGCTCCCCCGCGGCTGCGGGGAGGTGGCCGCGCGTCCCCCTCAGGCCCGGCTCCTGCAGGGAGCGCTCCCCGCCTGCCGGGCTCCCGCCGAGCCTTGCCTCGAGCACACGGACAGGGCCCCGCTGCGCCCGGCCCCGCGCCCCCCACCCGGCCCCGGGGCTGCCTCGTCGCACAGAGCCTCCAGGGAGCCCCCGGCAGGCCTGTGCGCTCCCGCCGCCGCTCGTCCGCCCTCGCCAGGCGCGCTGGGCCGAAGCGCCGGCGCGGCCGTGCCCAGCCGCAGGGGCCCGGCGGCCGAGCCCCGAGTAGGCCGGCAGCGCCCCAAAGAGCCGGGCTTCGCAAGGCGGGAGCGAGCGCGGCTGCGGCCGCTCCTTACCTCGGTTGAGTGCCGGGGGCGGCTGGCGAGGCCGGGCTCGGTAAGCGCTCCGCTGCTCCTCCCCGAGCAGAGCCGAGCGGAGCGGAGCGGCGGCGCTCACTCAAACAAACAAGATGGCGCCCGCGGCCCTTCCTGCCGCCCAAACCGGCCGTTCAAATCGGCAGGATGTTTACTGTTAAACTGCCCCCCCTCGGCCGCCGCCGCGCCTGCNGGCGGCCTCTCGCGCGCCCGCGTCCCGCCGTGTGGCCCCTGGGCTGACCGCGGTGCGCAGCCCGGCCGGGGCCCGCCTGGCTGCGTGAGGTGCGCAGCTCGCGTGTTACCTGGCGAACAGAAGCGCTGCGGCCAGGGGCGCTCAGAACTTGTAGTTACCTCGTTTTCAAACACGACTCACTGAAAACAAACATGCCGGTTTTTAGCAGCGTGCTTCCTTACGGAGGTTCGCACACCTGGTCTTCTTCCCGAGCTTTGCAGCTTCCTCCTGTCTGGGATGCTGCGAGGGTTTCTCTTGTGTCCTCGGAGGTGTTTGGCTGACTCCCTCGGAAGCAACTGCACACACCGCGTATTTTCGTTGGGCTAGCTTGATTTCAGCAGGCATTGGAAAGGTTTCCTCGTTGCTAATTTGCTAATCTATGATAGCTCGCTGTGATAGAACAGACGGGGAACTGTGGCTACAACTTAAACACGAGGAAGGAGTCAATGATTAGGTGAAAGGAATGGAAAGGGAAAAGGAGGACATTGCTTTTGGGAATATAATTTTTCTAGTCTCTCTGACACACTAAGAAGTCCTAAGCAGCAATCACATAAAATAACATTCTAGAGCAATGGCAAATAGTCTTTAGCCCAAATAGACTCATAATACAAAAGACTTATTAGAATAACTTCTATCAAGTACTACTTTTTGTGTAACGGGGCATCAGTTTACAAAAATAATGTTAGAATACCAAAGAAAGCCTGCCAACCAAGGGTTTGAGAAGTATAACTGCAAGGATGAGTTCCTGTGTGACCTACTCTAGGTGGTCCTGCTCTGGCAAGGGGGTTGGACTGGATGATATTTGAGGTCCCTTCCAACTCATGAGATTCTGTGATGTATCTCAGTGGATAATACATTAAAAAAAAATGTAAAAACATGCAGGCTCAGTTTCCCAGTTCTTCTTCCTTATATTGAATTTTGCAGATTTCAGCTTTTTCATTCGTAGTGTCTCACTAGAAATTTTATTCAGAACAATTTAGTCTCTATATGGCCCACATGGAGTTCTGGAGTAGGTATCATAATGTTTCCAGGTGGGCTTTTTGGGCAAGAAAACATCTGCTCTATCACCACTATTTATTACCTTCTCTGTTCCCTTAGGAAATGAGTTAGTGGTCCAAGCGTTGAACCAGGGAGTGTCTAGACTACAGGCTGTTGGACCACTGATTAGAAACTTGAATTGTTTTAACAGTGTTGATACACTGGACTGTGTGAAATCAAAACAGCCATGGACCAGAAAATATGCTTTGTTTGCTGCTGTAGGAAAATAACTATGCACAAGCATAAAAAAAAGGAAAAAAGCAACCCTGGTAAAATAATAGCACAACTATATGAGTTGGGAATCTGAACTCTTCATACTCCAACCCACATTATTACTGAAAAGTCTGTAGCATAGCCTTGATTTGTCTCTTGACCTGCTAATTAACTCAGTTATATGCATTTTAATAAGAAGTCCTTCTTTCTGTGTCTCGGCAAACACTGAGTATTAGTAGGTTTTGACCACAATTACTTTTCTAGCTAGTATTGGCCAGTGGGTGCTGATTGCCTGTCTGGAAGCCCTACATTGGCTTGCAGTTGGCTGATAGGAGAAATTAACTGTGAGAGAGAATCATGGTTTAGGTTTTTTTTTTTTAAGTTGTCACAACCATTTCCATAATATTTTCCCATTTATTTAATAAAATAATAAGAAATGAGTTTCAGATTATTTCATTTCTCATGCCCTGTACAGTTTGAGTAAGCAATTCCATCCATAAAAGACATTCTTTCTGAAACCAAAACTAGGATGCTTAAAGTTAAGGTTTTGGTAATACCTACCTTCTAATTAAAAACATAAAGCTCTAGGTCCAGTCCTTTCCAGATGATTGTCTGTAGTCAGATTTCACAGTTCTTCAAAAGTTTAGTTTCCACTCTCACCATACTTAGTTATTATAGGGCTTTAAAAGTACATACTTCAAAGAACCAAGTATATGCAAATCCCAGAGAGTTTATAGTCTAAATTTGGTTCAATTTAAATCGAAAGGATTTGAATTGTTATCACATCTGTTTCTCATGGCAGTATGTGACTACTGTGAAGATCAGCCTGTAATCTTGTCCTCTAATTTATTCTTGAATATGTTTTAAAATGATGACAGTCTGATTTAATATGGCTTATTTTTTCCAAGGTCTTTCAGTTTGATACTTTTCTGCTTCATGTAACAAGAATACTTCCTTCTGTCAAAATTAAAATCAAGACAGTTCATTTGCATGGTCCAAGACCAAGGTTAATTGCTCACTATAAAACTGTTTAATTTTTACTCTGGAGATAAATGCACTTCATGAGCAAGTTGATATTTAAACTTCAGCATAATTTTTAGATGTTATGGTAAAAACTGAAACAATTATAGTACAGTAAACCAGGAAGACCAAAGAATAGTGTATTGGAACTCGTGTCCATTGAATTAGTTGCACTGATGTATCAGTTTTGAAGAACAGAAATGAGCTCTCTTCTTTATTAATCGTAATGACTCCTTCAAATGTTTGTATTTGTCAAGTATTTTTCAGTGGCAGCCTTCTGCACTTTGGTTCTCATGAAAATCAATTCTTTCAAAAAACAATGTTCTCCAATACTAATGTGTCTTTACAGTTTTCTTTTCACTCAGGTTGGAAAATGCCCTGAATGTCCTGGCCTGAGACATGACAGCATAACTCATCTTCCTGATCCAGTTTATTATTTTTCTTTCTAAAGAGCTACCACAAGAAGAGGAGTATGCTGTTTGATTTGTATGCAGCACTCAGTACTTTACTGAATTTCTCCTCTGGCTCTGCACAGACACATACATTCCAGATGGTACTTAAAAAAGCAAGTTTCTGACTATTATGTACACTCCTGCTAGCATATAGCAGATCACATTATGCAGTGATGTTTAGAAAGAAACTAAGGCCAAAAGCTCATTTTTGTTTTCAGCTTTGGTCAAGTGTATTTCATTAGGCAACGCAACCGTGATTTTCAAGTGCAGAACAACTTAGTTCTCTTGTAGCAGAAGGGGTAATGTTGTGATTCCCTTTGAATGACTGAAAGAATAACTTTTCCTTGATAGGCATTTTCTCTTGAGATTTGATATCTAGGTCATTTCTTAAGCCACACGCTTTCCAGTTCCTTCCAGTCTAAGCCCAGTCACTTCAAAGTATTAGCAACATAGTAGTTGCCAGATAAATTCCTTTCTCAAGCCATCAAAGAAGAAAATCAGGACAGTCACATTCACGTGTCTGTCATGTGGAGTACAAGAAAAACAAAATTATTTGATTAGAACCAGTGTACTCTAGAGGTGATCCAAAGCTTGTCCTTTATGTTGGACCTTCTGTGAGAGCCAGTTTCAGCCTCAGTTTATAGGAAATCAGCTCTGCTGCAGCTGTATAGAAGAGCAGAAGGTGCTAGAAAAGGATCTACTACTGCAAGTTGAAGAACAGAAGAAGGGATAGAAATTTTCAGCTGTAAGCCACAACTGCTTTTAGGTGATCCATAGGTGTAATTGTTGCTGAAACTGGAGTTCCTCTGCAAAAACACAAAATCAGCATGGTGCTCTGTTCTGAACACTAGAAGATAGACATTTACACTCTATCTGGTACTTTAGACTTCCTATTTCCAGTATGGGCCATCTGGCACAGGTCTCATGGGAAGTGTGTGAAAGATGTGAATAACTGAAAACATTGCATTCTTGCCACTTGGGCTTTTTGTTTACAATAAGTCCTTTTGCAGGTAGCTTCAGGCAGAAAGGTGTGCTATTTGCTGGCAATTCTTTACCTGACAAGTCAAAGATGTTTCCTACCACTTTATTTAATTAGAGAAACACAAAGAGATACATTTTGGGGGGGTGGATGGAGGGGTGAGGTTTAGGTTTCTGAAATTGCAATGGAAATTGGAAATTCAGCTTTTGATGTTTTCTAGTACTGCATTGGGGAAATATTGTGAGGATCTGACAGCAAATCATGCACCACATAATCAGTACAAATAAACGTGTTCATATTGGGGTTTTCAAGGTCTCTGTAATTTTGTTTCTTAGAATGGAAAGGATTTTTTCACAACTCAGGAGATATGGTGTAGGAATTTCAAATTACCTATAGCCTCAGCATTCTTTTAGACTCAATTACATATCAGCCCACTTCTGCTGAACAGTTTTAAAAAGATTTAAATCAGTTGTTATTCAAGAAGAAAACTTGGAAAGCATCCTCTTTTTCTCTTCCTCACACATTTTGTTTCCAGTAAACAGAAACATCCTCTTAGCCATTTGTAATATGAATTTTCTGGAAAGGCAATTAAAAAAAATTAAAATGCAGCTTATAAGATGAACTTTTTCTTGCATACTGGAGCCTAAACACCAGTAATGCTTTTTTGGGGCCTAAAGGTTTCAACTTGCTACTCAGTTGCGGTCTTTCCTCTTTCCTGTCTTCTGTTACGCTCTTCCCACACATTTCTGCCTTTTTCCTTCCAACCTGCTGGCTGCAATTTGTGGTAATTTTAGCTTCCAAAGTTGACCAGAAGGGTGAAACTCGTGAGGAAAATGGCTGGTAGTAGATGGGCCAGGGAAAAGAGCACAGGCACAGCTCTGCAAGGAAGGGAGACGCTGAAGGAAAGCATCAGAAATACAAAAGAAACGTTGAATTTTTGATAAGATTTTCAGTCGAACTGTATACATACCTTGAATGCTGATCCTCTGCAACATTTTAATTGAGAATGCTCTTACAGTAATGTAAACTTTGCAGAACTTGAAGTATGCATCAAATCTGTGTCAGCATACATCAGATCTCTGTCAATGTGGTGATATTCCTGCAGTACTTGCCCTGGGAGTAGTTAAATATAAAAATGCTGTTAGGGGATTTTTTTCTGACTCATAGAACCAGAAAGGTGTAGAATGCTGATGTATATGAAAATTGTCTGTTATTGGTAATGTCTAAAAGCATTCCCAAAGTATAAATGCACGTTATAACCCACCGTATCTTTCTCTAAATAGTGAGCTTTTAAAAAAGACTTCATAATTTAAATCATTAAAGAATCATGAAACCTTCTTCAGCTGTGGCTCTGAGACTAGTACATCTCTGAAAGATAAAATACTGTGCTGGTTTTGGGTGGGGTAGAGTTCATTTTCTTCACAGTAGCTGGTATGGGGCCATGTTTTGGGTTTGTGCTGGAATAGTGTTGGTAACACAGGGATGTTTTTGTTACTGCTGCGCAGTACTTAAGAGCATCGAGACCTTTTCTGTTTCTCACCCCCCCCACCAGTGAGGGTGGTGGGGTTCCTCAAGAAGGGACACAGCCAGGACATCTGATCCCAGATGACTCCAAGGATATTCCATACTATATGGCATCATGCTCAGCATATAAAGCTGAAGATACCTTCATAAAAAGGAGGGGGATGTTCAGATTGATGTTGTTTGTCTTCCCAAGTCGCTGTTACACGATGGACCCCTGCTTTCCTGGAGATGGCTGAACACCTGCCTGCCCATGGAAAGTGGGCAATGAATTCTTTGTTTCCCTTTGCTTGCGTGCATAGCTTTTACTTTACCTATTTAACTGTCTTTATGTCAACCAATGAGTTTTCTGATTTCTACCTTTCTGATTCTCTCCTCCATTACACTGAAGGAGAGTGAGTGAATGACTGTTTGGTACTTACTTATCATCTGAGGTTAAACCACAACAAATACAAATTAATAAAATTTTGGTACACTGTAGTAATTAAATGGATTAGAAAATTTTAGATTTTGTAATGAGAGAGTTAAGTATATATTGTTGGTCCACTTGTCATTAAGCAATTCAGTTTTACCTCACTCCTTTCTAACTGACTTCTCAGGCTCCTGTGATGTCATTTAATATAATCATTATTTTACATGTTTTGACGTAAAAAGTATATTGACATCAAAACTGTAGTTTTACTTATCTACTCAGAGCATAGTTGTGCTGTGTTGGTAGGCTTAAGTCTTTTGAGTGAAAATTGTCAAATCTGATTCTTTAGAAAGTATATACTTGGAGGCTAACCTAGATTAACCTAATTTAGGTTAACCTTCATCAAATTGTACAGGAGCATGTCCAGACATGTTTTGAAAACCTCCAGAGATGGAGGCTCCACAGCCTCTCTGGGAAGCCTATGCCTGTGCTCTGTCACCCTCAAAGGAAAGAAATTTCTTCTAATGTTCAAGTGGAACTTTCTATGTTCCTATGTTTCTATGTTCCTGCTTGTTATGCCTTGTCCTCTCACTGGGTGTTACAGAAAAAGAGTCACCCCATCTTCTTGACACCTGTCCATTATTTATAAGCATTGAAAAGGTCCCCCCTCAAGTCTTTTCCAGGTTAAACAGCCTCAGGTCCCTCAGCCTTTCCTCATAAGAGAGATGTCCCAGTCCTCTGATCATCTTGGTGGCCCTGTGCTGGGCTCTTTCCAGCAGGTCTCTGTCTCTATTGGGCTGGGGAGCCCAGAGCTGGACACAGTCCTCAGATGTGGTCTTACCAGGGCAGAGGGCGAAGATAACCTCCCTTAAACTGCTGGACACACTCTTCTTAGTGCACCCTAGAATGCCATTGGCCTTCTTGGACATGAGGGCACATTACTGGTTCATGTTTTATTTGCTGTCTACAAGAACTCCTAGGTCTCTCTCTGCAGAGCTTGCTCTCCAGCAGGTCAACCCCAGCCTGTACTGGTGCATGAGGTTATTCCTCACACAGCTTTCTGGAGAATCAGGCAGTCCTCCCAGTTTGGTGTCATCAGGGAACTTGCTGAGGGTACACTCTGTCCCCTCATCCAGGTTGTTGATGAAGATGTTGAAAAAGACTGTCCCCAGAACCAATCCCTGTGGAACTCCGCTGGCTACAAGCCTTCAACCCGATTCTGTGCCATTGATAACCACCCTCTGGGCTCTGTCATTCAGTCAGCTCTCGATCCACCGCACTGTCCACTCATCCAAGCCACACTGTCTGAGCTTTCTGATGAGGACGTTATGGGAGACAGTGTCAAAAGCCTTATTGAAGTCAAGGTAGATTACATTCACTGTTCTTCCCTCATCTAGCCAGCCGGTTATGCCCTTATAGAAGGCATCAGGTTGGTCAAGCAGGATTTCCCCTTGGGGAATGTGTTGAGTCCCCCTGATAACCATCTTTACCTTCATGTGTATTGAGATGGCATCCAGGAAGAGTTGTTCCCCCACCTTTCCAGGGATGGAGGTGAGGCTGACTGGCCTGTCATTTTTTCCTTCATGTGCTTAAAGATGACATTGAGGATGAACATTATTTTTGCGACCAATATAGGCAAAACTATTAACAGTCTCCTGGTACATGTGGGTATCTATTGGGTTTTTTTAGAGATGACATCTGGAATGTCATTGGTTTTATCAGTGACTTGTGGCAACACTATTAATAATCAATCTCCTTGTAAGCCCTAAAACATGTAGACATGTATTAAATAGTGGCACCTGTCTTCATCACAAGATTTCTTTCTGTCTTTACATCTTGACTTCCCAGTAGCAATGCAGAGTACTGAGCTTTCAGAGGAAAACAACCCCACCTTTCAGCAGAGACAAAGAAGCTCTTACGCCTCCAGGTTTCTGAGGCAGGCTCTGCACAGATCACAGGAAAGTACCATCTTCCTTTGGGTTATATTACAGCTACACGGCTAACTGTACCCAATGTACCTGTCAGTTTTTTGCCAAGTCTGGATGCAATTTACACAGACTGAGTTGCTCTAACTGCTGTTCCTGCTGTTGTTGTCTGTCTCTGACAATGGCATACTATACAGGGTCAATACATAGCTGCAATTTCTTGAAAACCACCATCAGTGTCCGTATGTGGCCCCCAAAGGTGCAGTCAGACAGTGGTGACATATCAAAGACAAAAGGTACAAGTTGTACTTCACTCCCAAACAGTTACTGCATTCAGTCAGGTTTATATGATCTTATACAATATTATACAATTATATACTAAAAGATGGGTGGAAACAAATCCTGATGCTTTAAACATTTGATTGCATACTCAGAATTACATTGACTTTCCGACCTAATGGACTTCTGTTGTGTGCCCTTCAAGCCTTCATAAAAGCCATCTCCCAAAGCGTCATGTTTGAAAGGGGAGTGAAGAGACCAGTATACCTCTTCCCCAAGTTGAGCATATAATTTGAAATAAATTCTGCTCTCTGCATAGAAGCAATGCATCATGGTAAAGTAGAAGTCAGCTCATTGAACATGGGTGAAGCATCCTCATTACTGTGACATGTCTATAACGAATATTCTTACTGCAAGGTAACCTTCTTGTAGGCAAGGCTGAAGTGGGATAAAGTGTGGGATAAAGATTCTGAATCAAACTATGTAATATTAATGGACATTGGGCAAGGTTGCCCAGTGGCATAAATCAGTCTGCCCTGAAATGAAGTACTGGAAGTTAGTAGAAATAATGTATTTCATATCAAATAAGTATCAGGCCTTAACATCTTTCACTTTTAGGAGTGAAAAGGCAGTTTTCTCAGTGAATAAGCTTTTTCTTTAGTTATAAACTTTTCCTTTGTGAGTTCTTACATGTCACAATTCCTGTTTGTGGTTGCTTTACACTTCAAAGTGGTCATTTCATTATCTTTCAGTACAATTCCTCTAGGACTATGTATCTGTTGAAATTTTCTCCTATATATTTTACTGTATATATAGGTATGGCTGTATATGTTTCCTTGATCAAATAGAACGATTAATTACACCATTTCAATGGGCTACATGATTTATAGAGAATTATGATAGAAGTTAGAGCAAAGTGCTGGATCAAAATAGCTATTAAATAAAGAATGAAGCCAAATTCTGTTCAGCCATAAAAGTACTATATATTTTAAATATACAATATAAAGCTACGTTATCCAATTTCTAGTACTATTAAACATGTCAGCATAGTTCCTCTGTCTTTATAATCATGAATGATTTTTACAGGATACTGTAATTTCATTCTGTTAATAATAAAGATATATTTTATATAATATATCCCCCGAAACAATACATTTCCATTGATGAATGAATCATACTTTATATGAAGGGTACGTTTATAAATACTTCATGTGGAATTAATAGATGATCAATAATTGTTACAAGTAAGTTACAGCTACATACAGAATAAGCTGCAGTTGCCTGGAAGCATGTAAGTGGAAGACATTAGAGATTTTCATATACCTAGGTCATAAGCAAGCTATAGAGATATTAGCTGTTACAGCTGTCTCAAAGGATGACAAAGATGTAGTTTGATGCATATTTGTAAATTGATGAACCAGAAGAGTCTCCTTTAATTGTCACTTTTTTGTGGACAAATGACATGATGTGGAACAGATCAGGGATGATTATGGCAAGCTAGGGAGAGATACTCAGGAAATGGAGCATCGCTTCCCATTTACCCTCTACTCATTTAGCCATCATTTATGTTCTCCAGTTGCCTTCTGCTTTAACAGTGGTGAGGTCACATCTCAAACACTGTATAAAGGCAGGACCCTACCCTACCCAAGGTGTAGTTCTGGAGCAGGTTGCCCAAGGGTCTGTGAATAGATTTAAAAATCAACTGGATGAATAGGAAATAATGTTGCAACATTGTTAACAAATCCATGTGAAAGATCTTGTGGATGTCAGGGCCCTGAGTGGCCAATTAGCGTTAATTGTCCTGATGAGCCTTACTTGGGACCTCCACCCTCTTCCCAAGGGCTCTGGAGTCACATTTCTGCTCAGTCCTGCCTGAGCTATGCTTTGGGCGAGTCTTTGTCCTGCCCTGGCCCTTGCTTTCTGGGCTGATCTTGGACCCAACCCATCACTTTGCATTCATCTGATAGTCACTGGCCTTTCTTGACCCTGGCAGTCCAGTTCTGCTCCCCTTGCTCAGGGGTGGTGGCAGGGTGCCCAGCCAGTGAGGGCACTGCCTCTGCCTGCACATGCTTACCCTCAGCTCCAAGCTTATTTCTGCTCATAGAGCAATTACACATGCTGCCCCCTGAAAATGAGACTGGAATGCGATTTGCTATAAAACCATAACAATTTCATTCATGCACATGCCTTCTTAATCTTCATAGTTTCTTCATCCTATCCCGCCTCTCCCCTCCATGAGTTGTCCTTTGTCTCTGATCAGAGGTGTCCTGAGAAGACAATATCTCTGATCATGATGAACTGCTAATCTCTAGATGCCTTCAATAGAGGTCATTCCTATTTGTTTTCTGTCTTTGATCCTTCCTGCTGCTGCTTCCCTGCCTCATGAAGTATCTGTGAAGTATCCCTAAAGTAGCTCTATCTTGAGCAGCAGGGTTGGACTTGATTATCTGGAATGTCTCCTGCAGTTTATCATATAATTCTATGACATGGTTGTAATAATATAGTATAGTCAAAGTTTATCACTATGAAAAAAAGAGATTTTAGGATATTTGTGTCCAAGAAAACATTTATGATAACAGTACTGAGCACCAGGGATACTGGTCCCTTGGGAGTCTGTTACGTGAGTGAAGAAGTGGGAGGAATTATGAGGAGTGGAAAAGACATCTGGTTTTAGCACAAATAAAAGAAAATTTGATTTAAGTAAACACACACACACAAAAGAATAAAGAGTAGGAAACCACTGCTAGATATAAGAAAGTATTTATGTTAATAATAATTTTAAAAAGATATGGAAAGGACTATGTCTCATCTGTCTGAGAATTTGGATATAAACGGTAAAAAGCAACTGAAGTATCTATACAGTTATTATAAGGGATTGACACAAAATAAAGAAATTAGAACAATCAATGCAGAATATTAAACTGGATGTTATAAGAACAATGAGAATACAGTGAGCAGCATTTTTGTAAAGCATAAGATGTTCAGAAATAAGTAACTAGAAATCTCATTTTCAGAAAAAATGTTAAAGACAGTTTGGAGTGGAACAGATTGCCAAATGCTGGAACCTATAAATGGTTACCCCCTGTAAAAGGAGAGAAAAAGGGACAAAAATAGTTTTACTATCCCTTTTGATGATTGTTAAAAAAGTTTCTTGAAGGGAATGCATAAAGTTTGCCAGAGATCTCTCCTCAGGCTTCAATTTAAAAATAGATGTAATTCAATTAAGTCAATCTGGTGTAGACTGGAGAACAAACAGTAACATTTAGGTATTTATCAGCCTGGTACTTGGACAGATCATGACCCAAACATCCACAGAACCAGTCAGAAATTGTACTATACTAGACTTGCTTTGCAATGTGATGTTATTGAAAAGATGGTCATTGAAAAATACTTTGAAATGACAAGAAATTAGCTCAGCTATAATTAAATGGCAGTGTAAACTAAAGCAGCTTGTAAGGGCCTCTATTGCAAAAGGTCAGCTGATGTGAGGTCATCCATGTAATGCGTCCATGAGAACAGAAAATGCAATCGTCAACTGTATCAAAGTATCTCCAGTGGATATACCGAAAGCACGGAAATGAAGTCTCAATAATGTCTGAAATTCTGTGATTTTATCTGTATTAGTAAATAAATGACTTACAATCTTGAATTCCGTAGCCCTTTCTCAATTGCCATGTTTATAAGAGAAGTCCAGGATTCATCTCAAAGAATCATCTACTGGGAATGGCCACGACCTGTTCTGTCCTCCAAATCATGTGTTTTCTGGATGTCATGGCCTGAAATTGTGCCAGGGAACAGGGCAGTGTTTTGATAGGATGGATGATCCTGTACTTGTGCCCTTGTTCCCCAGTACTACATAGTTTTTTATTGGTATAAATATCATTTTTATGGTTTTCCATTCCTAGAAACAGAGGCTTGACTTGCATTACAGGGAAATGGGAGTACTGAGAGAACTGGGAGAACAGGGGACCTTTTTATGTCAAGAGAATAAAAGGGACTGACTGGTGTGTTTAATTAAAAAAATAAAAGCAGAGATGCATATGATGGGGCTTTTTTTTTTTCCTTTAGCAAGAGAGATAAATACCAGAGAAGGTGAAAATTTGATTCAGCCAACTGGCAGTAGTGATTCAAGGGCAAACATGTGTAACCTTTTCACAAGAAAACTGAGCTATATACTAAAATTTCCAATCATCAGAAAATTATGACTCTAGAATAGGAAATGCAAGAGTCAAAAGAACTCTTCAACTCTTTTTAATAGTAAGCTTGGTAAATTTGTGAAGGGGGTGATACAGTGTGATTGGCAGATTGTTTGCTATTTGACATTCCTAAAACCTGTGATTTTATTTCCTAAATCTTTATAGATAATCTCTATTCAAGAGGATCATTTCTATTTCAAGCTACAGATAGCTAAAATGTGTTTAAGATACTTTGTTATCTTCTCAGTATAAAAAAAAAAAAAAAAAGCATGAGTCATTTTTCCAAGGAGTAACTTTCTCTAAACTCATATACTGCGATGGGAATGATTATATCTGTTCCTAAATTATGCTATGATGGGCCTAGGTCTGATCTACTTTCTCAACCACGGCACCCCTGTAATCTGTGAGAAACTAGTCAGCAATCAAACTGAGATCAAAAGACAGGAGGGGCTGGGTCTGAGTGGGAGTTAGGCAAGGCATACTGTCAGACAAGTGATAAAAGAGGAGAAAATACACACTAGGTGCCAGGAAGCAGTAAGGTTTCTAATTCCTCCAGCCATTATCAGGAAAGATCAATGGAAAAAGTCTTATTTACTTCTTTGGGATTTTAAGTTTCCAGTGGAGTTTATCTTGCTTAAACTGTCCTACTCTGAGTTAGTGGACTAGGCCTTCTAGCCTTAAAGAAGGTCAATAAATGGGTGAGATTTAAAAGGAGATGAGAACATAACAGGTTGCAAGGTTTAGCCATGCATAAAAGCTTACAGTGGAACCTCCTAATGTAATTAGAAGGCAATATTTATACAATTAATAAAAGAAAACATGAAGCATCTAATGCAAGACTGACCCTTGGCACTCATGGTCAGACTCAGGTCAAGGGCTACGTAAGCAATGTAAAAACTTAGTATTTATGTAAGTAATATCCCCATGTTTAGACAGAATTTCCTCCAGCTATATAAACCCTGTATGTCACTGTATAAAGCTACTGCTACTGTGTTATGAAAACAAGCGGGCGTTTTCTCCTGCAGTTTGTCTCCAAATTGTCTGCCCCATAATTCTTCACTACAGACCATCCAGCATTTTATGTTGATGTCTATTACTGGTCAGTGTTTAATTCTGTGATACACATTTTAATATAGAATATACATTGTCTAATAGAAATAGCAGCAATCTGAAAGCATTGGGAGAAGTTATAGTGCACAATAATAAAGGATGCAGTAAAATAATTCAGCATTGCCGAACTGGTCTCTCTTCTTGGTAGGTCTGTTAATTCATCTGTTACATTGCAGAACAACTTCTAAACCTGCCTCCTACTGAGGTAGTGCAAAAGAGAAAGACATTCTTGGCTCTGGTGATACTGTAGGTATTTTAGAATCAGTTTTAATTTGCTGATAGAGCTTTGATGCTCACTGCAATAGTTAAAAATGCTGCAGGTAGTAATTTCAAATCTAAATACTGCAAGCCCAGATTCCATCATTAAGTTAGGAAAGAAAAAGAAGATTTTCACTTTTTACTGTTGTTCTTTGCCTACAATGCACTTCTTTTTGCCACCAGAAATATATCTGTGTACCCAATGTTTGGATAAAGCAGGGTTAATCAGATCCAAATACATACATGTATACATGCATATAAATGTACCTCTCACGGTTTTTGGAGTTCTTTTTGCAAAAGCTCAGTACAGTGAAAACACTTATGTATCATGCAATGATGACTATTTTTAATAAGCAGAAAGCCACATGAGCTGCAGAACTTCTTAATTCTCTTTTGCTATCAATTTGTGTCTCCGTTACTACGTATTCCCTCTACCCTCACCTGGGAGTTCACTAGCCTCCCTCATGGCCCCTAGCACTTTGCTTTTTCTTAAAGTATTCCTTCCTCATTTTCCTTAACCCTTTCCCCTGACACTTTGTCCTTAGTTTCCTTCCATAGACAAGGCAAGAGGAAGCATATACTGTGGCTGATCCTGGGCTGCTGGGATGCTAAATGCCCCGGCTGTAACACTGCTGAGGAGCTGCCTGCCAGGCCAAATGCAACAGATAACTTGAGCTCACTTGTCTTCTTCACTGGGTGGTAATACTTAATTCTTCCTTCTTTTTGTATTTACTTCATTTCTGAAAGCTTTTAGGAACTTGGGGCTGCAGAGACTTCAGTCCTACTGTCTTTTTTTTTTTTTTTTTTTTAACTGGCCATCTGGTTTAAAAGTTATTAGGAAAGGATTGACAGAGAACTTAATTGAATAAGCCTCATTTCCTTTCAAATTCAGGCTAACAGCTTGTTCTGCTGTAGGCAGCATTTCACAGGGACAGCCAAACACAGATCAGTAGGATCATGCTTGCATTATGCCAGGCTCCAAATTCCTGCTTCAAGCCATTGGAAAACTAAAGCTGCTAAACCCATCTACATTGTTTAACATGGAATAAATAGCTATTTTTCCTATCTTGTAGCTCACTTTATTCCAAGAAAGAGACGAATTGTATTTGAAATTTTGAAACTATGCTAGTGTGTAATCACCTACCTACTTACCCACCTATGTTCTAGTTTCACTCTAACAAATCCTGCTTATCTCTAACCTCAGCATACAACAATCTCAACATTTAACTGGGCTTTTTTTCAGTTCGTAACTGTTTCTATTAGTGTGAACATTTACCAGGCTAAATGGGGCACCACAATCCCAGTTTTTTTCATGCCTTTATCATTATGGTGTTTTGAGGCTGAAAGCCATATATGTATACACACCCCCTCACATTCTATTCCGAGGTTTTATGTATCATCAGAACAAAGTTTTGCATAAAACTTATACAATCTTTCAGCACAGCAAAGAAGTTGACCTAGTGAGCATATGGTTTTTTACAAAACTGGAATGTTTCTTATATAGAGACAAATCAGTACTATTTGCCTGTAGTGTGATAATGATCCTTTTGAGATAAAAATGATGTCAATGAAACCTACCTGTGTTCTGATTCAAAATCTAAATATTTCCACAGGTGTCATAACTAATATGAAGAAATCTCTTAGCTCTGAGCTTTCCAGTAAACTTCTTGTATATAATGTCAACTCTCATCAGTTAAACCCCACATGCTGTTATAAATTTGATTTTAACATTTCTTTAAAGTAAGGTAAGTTTACCTTCATATTGTACCCTTCACATGGAAAAAAATCCGACTGCAGGAAAGCACTTCAAAATCACTGGTGATAAGAAAGTGTCCACAATGACACGGAGAGAGGCTCGAAGTCAATTTATATTAAATGTAACATTAAAAGATTATTATTTAGAAGCATAGAAATCAATGTTCTGTATATATTGACAAAATACCTTTTAGTCTGATTCATTTGTATGAATTATATCATTCTGTGTTCATAATTTCTTTTTATGTATTATTTGCTTATGTTTTCCTCAGATGTCAGTAGAGTCCCTGTTTTTACCTTAGCAATGAAAGGGAATGAATGAACAGGAGGCACCTTGTAGTGAGCACCTTCTCTATGACTGTATGGACAGTTTGGTAGGGAGATGCAGTCAAAGGAGGAGGAGAAGGGGAAGGAGAAGGAGAAGGGGTATCTAATTTTAATTAATCAGGTTTGTGGAGCTAAACTGAAGGACTGGACTATTCTGGCCTTGCACCTTTTCACAGTGGAGGGCCAGCCTAGTTTAGCATCAGTGTTGATTTTACTGTCCCATGATCCAATAGGACTGAGAGAACAACAGTTAAACTAGCCATAGCAGAAATAACAGAGGAGCTGCACTTCAGAGTAGGACTTGGACTAGGGGAGATTGGTGAAAGAACAGTATTTCTGCATTCAGCTGAGTCTGCTTACCCCTGAGAGTGGTGTTCCAGGGAAGCAGAGTTTGTGAGGTGGACAAGAATGCTTAAACCATAACAGCTTGAAGTTATGGGGTTAGCCAGACTCCTGGTGTGCTAGTTTGCATACTTCATTTTGATATTTGACTTTGGGCTGGAAAAACTTCATCAGCTTTTGTCTGACGGACAAGCTCTGTGTGTATCTCCATGCATCAGACTACTGCAAGCAGAAATACCGGGGAGTATGGTGCACAGACATCTGAATGGCAAAAAACAAAGCTAAAATGACTCTGCAATGAAGTTAATAAACATAGAAGGAGACCACTTGGCTCCAATACTTGCTGCTGGCTGATGTTTTTAAGCTGACACTTAAAAAGAAGCAGAAGTATAGTCATTAAGGACAAATTCTCTCTGTGGACATATACAGATGACTTAGCAGATTCTGTGCTAACAGCTGAAATCCTGTCGTACTATGTTTTTTAAAACAATTCATCACATCTATAAAGTCAACATCTGGTTTGCTCTGCTGTAAAAAACTCTTAAGAGCTACTGTTTCAGACAACTATGGATTTGTCTTATTATTGGATGTTGTTTATTTTACAACAAAGTATGACAATGCAGTTAATGCTGTACAGTACACATAGAAATCCACAGTTTAGTGGGGCTTAAGCTGAGATTCATTCCACATAACATTAATCACTTTTCCAGGTTGCCTAGAATGGAAGAGGCTAAGACTTGACTCTTGCTGTAGTCTCCCAGCAGACCTTAGATGGCCTGAATAGACTCAGAATGCCTTTCTCATGTTCTGCTGTGCAACTCTGTGGTATGTCTCACTCTCAGGATGTCCCTGTCTCCTATAGAGGTCCCTTAGGCAAATAACCCCTCCCATAGGTACCTTGGAAGTGTACCTAAAGAGAGGGGGAGTGAATCTGAGCCTTACAGTGCAACAGTACCTCTATAGTGAGCTTTATGGCATTGATCTTCAATCACGTAAAGGTTGAGATTGTCTAAGTTTTCTGTCTTCACATTTAGTGGGCTGACACAGGTACATCCAGAGGGCAGTTCTTCTTATTAGTGCCAAACAACTATCTCGAGTTGTGTATCTTTGCCTAGTGAAGGTACTTCCTCCACAGACTGGAGAGCTGCCCTGAACAACTGGTTTGAGCTAGAATGCCAACTTTTAGATAAGAAATGTGAAGATAAATGCACCATGGGTGACCACTTAAAGTTCCTTTTGGAATGTTCTGAGTGTAGACTTACTTTTTAGGAAGAGATCTGCATGACAAGCAGTGAAAATGTAGCTGAGGAAGATAGTCTAATGTAGAAAGGGACTTGTCTTTATTTTCTTCAGCTCGATCTTGATTTGAGCATCTATCATCATTACAAATAAACTAACATCTGACTTCAGCTCAGATGATTCCTAAAACTGTACTGTGGTAGTATGTTACATCACAGAAAGAATTTTGCCCCTGAAATGATATTATATTGCTAAGGAGGTGCAGTCAAAGGAAACAGAGCACTAAGAAGACAAGAGACAGAAAGGATTTAATGGAAGAAAATGCAGCAGAGTCCTTTTATAGAAAATTGCTGGTTTCTAAAGGTCACTAGCAGAGAAGTTTTTTAATGTTGTTTATAGCTTGTTTGCTTTTCCTTACAATGTGCAAAAAAAGCTTTGAATATGTTATTTTTCTCAAAGCCAGTAACAATTTCAAAAAGGAAGTGTGTTTTCAGAGAGTAAATTTCATGTCTGCTGTGGAAAACGTAACAGCTGTGAGAAACTCATACCCGGCCCTGAAACCCTTCTCTCGCCAGCAATTTGTACTTCCAGCTCACTCATCAGTTTAACCACAACCATTCAAGTATCCACATATGTCTGTTCAGAGAGATAGAGAGAAGCACTTAAAGTGTTGTGCATGTGTATAGAATAGGCTATTCTTTTGCAGCATGAACAAGGCTGATGAGAAATAACATTTTCACTCAGTATCTACTTGTTTTTCATAGAACTTAGATTTGGAAAACAAGTTCATGTCTAAGGGTACACTTGTATATCCTTTCAGAAGCCAGGAGGAAACGGTGAATTTTGGGGTTGGAGAGAGACATGGAGGCAGTTTTAAAGGCCTGGTTTGTGCAAAGAGATGTGCTGATGGGTGAGAAATACAAGGAGGAATTTCTTCACTGTGAGGGTGATGAAGCACTGGAATAGGCTGCCCAGATGAGTTGTGGAGACTCCTTCTCCAGAGACATTCAAAGTCCATCTGGATGAGTTCCTGTGTGACCTACTCTAGATTGTCCTGCTCTGGCAGGGTGGTTGAACTAGGTGATCTTTCGAAGTCCCTTCCAACCCTTAAGATTCTGTGGTTCTGTGAGAAGAAGGCAGAACAGCCCTTGTGAGCTATGCTGCTGAATGAAGACTGCATGTGTGCAGTGCTCATATCACCTACTCACTGGCCATTCTTCCTGGGAATTGTGGATCACTGCTTTAGGTGTTTTGACAGGATATTTGCTAGTGATTGAGTTCAGCTCCCATTAGAGAGGTTCAATGCATCTTCTTCCCTACTGTTGTTCCCTGTCTCAAGTCAAATCACCTTAAGTATAAAAATACAAATTAACCTCTCCATCACCTCCTCTTTGTTTTCAAACTCTTCACTGAGGAGGCTTTTTTTCACACAGCTAAAACATTGGAGGATTATTATTGTTTGGAGTTAATTTAATTTTTGAGGTTACTGTGTTATCTTCTGATCCAAGAAGCAACAAATATCACAAAAGCTGAAAACACATGGTCTTTTCTGCTCCCTAGGGCACTTATCCAAAATAATTTTGCCTCTGGAGATAAGAAAGACAAGAAATATGTAACAGATACACTGATTTTTTTTGCTTCTATACTAAAGTTGATATTTGGCAATTCAGACACAGAGGCTGCAGGCTTGTTTCTGTATTATATCAGTTTTACATTGGAATAAAACTGATACAGTGGAGTAAAGAAGTAGGCCCACTATATATTACATATGTTAGGTTGGTGCCAGGGGTCTCTTGAATGTTTTAGACATTCCTGATGAAAGAAGTTCAAGGCAATCCCTGTAGAGTTTAAATAAGATGGCAACTATTGAATATGGAAGATTATGATAATGTTAGTGATTAATGCCAGAGCTTGTGCTTTAAATCCTTGCGTAGCAGGACAAGGTTGTTTTAAAAATTTCTTTGGTCAATGGGTGGCTGTACAGCATCACAATGAGGTTGTCTTCCTCTTCACATTGTCTTCACATGCCGACAGGACCTGCTGCTGAAAGCCTGGCAAATGTCACCCATCCCTTGTCACAACATCCCATGCACACACCCGTGGTGTGCACATCACACTGCTCTAGCTCTGCCCTGTTGCTTCTCAGGAAGAAATTACCTTGGTCCTAGCCAGTACTCAAGTGCAGCCATTCTCTGATGAACCTGAGCTTCATGATCCTCTGGATCCCAAATTTGGCTAGTATATAGTATTTCTACATATGGTATCCTGTACCAGCTAGGAGTGGGTGGTGATGGAGGGGAAAGCCACAACACTAGCCAGCTGGGCCCATTGAGCTCACAGCTCTGAAGGAAAGTTTTGCATGAAGCCAATTGAACTTTCATTGCAGAAGGTGTGTCTGGCATTTGCTGTCCTCCCACTAGAGGCCTCTGTTAGCACAACAAAACTGACACAAGCATTTAGCTAGGATGGGCAACAAGATGTGTAGTGAGAAAACTGGTTCTGAATTTATCCACTAAGCAACAGCATCAGGGTTATTAGATACTAGTATCCATATTGTATCTGCATTTCTGGTCTTTGCCAGCTCTGCACTGCTCTGCTTATTTTATTTTGTCTTGAAGTCCTGCTAGGGGTATTTGTTTGTCAATCTGTCAGTTTGAGGCTCTTGGGATACACTCTCCTCCTCCTTGCTCAGTGATGCTCTGGGCAGAATCACACTGGGGTAATGTCTTCTGTACTCAGGTGAAGGGAAATGGGGGAAGAAGGGAAGCTCCAATGTGACCTTACAGGGTGAAATCTCCCTGGTACAGCTTCTAACCCCAGTCAGGTCAGATCAGTTTGAACCTAGGGACAGGAAAGAAATGATGAGCATTAAGTGCAAATTTGTAGGTCCCACAAAAATGATGCTGTTAAAAATAATTATATCTGTTTTTTTTTTTTTTTAAAGTGCATAATTAGACTTTAAAAGCACACTACCAGTTTTTAAATAAATTAAATGTAAATTCATAAATCCTGAGTTTGTTTGTTCATTCCTGGGTCTATTCTTCTCATTTATAAAATAATCATGTACGTAGTTTTGTCACCTAGCTGCTAGTTAAAAGTACCAGCATAAGAAAGTTGAAGAATGAAATCATCTGATGATTCACAGAAAAACATACCATGACAGTTTCAAAACTGCAAGTCACCATGCACCATCGATACAGGTACCCTAGAAATATTTTGGATAAGAAAACATTTCAGCCTTGTAGCCATGTGATTATTAGCTCCTGAAGAGCCACCACCACACACCATTGACTGTATGGTCAAACGTGATGGCTTTTCCATATGAGAATAAACTCACATGGTCTTGCAATGGAACTACAGCTCTTTCTACCAAGCAGCCAATCATTATTAATTAATTCAACCTAGATTGGTCCTGGATTTCTGGCAATTGGGATATTTTTCAGCTGAGATAACTGGTTTCTGAATCTAAGTCTAAATTGTGGGAAAAACTACGAGTTTGTGAGTTGTGTGCAATGCATCTTGTCTCTACATTTCTGATGCATCTAAGGATGCTATGTCTTTTCATCAGTTAGATATGCTTTTGAGTTTTGAGTACTTTGTGACAAATCTCATCTGCCTGATTTTATCATCTTCTTATACTTCCTTTAACTCTTCTCAGATGGAGATTTCAAAAGCAAGTTAGAAGTTCTGTCAACATCTACATGACAGACAAGAGTAAGGAAATTATTCTTTTTGTGTTTCTCCCTAGGACAGTCTAGTGCAAATGAGAGAAAATGTCTTCTGGAAAGAGATTCTGGATCTCTTTCTGACTACAAGTTTTACCAAAGTTCTTTGCCTCTTAATGGATATAAGTGGATTTCAGCTGTGAGCAATTCACACACTATTAATCATTATTAATGTATTTGTTTGCATAGATTTCCTGAAGATTTTATCAAGCCATCTTCCTAACAAGGCTGGGCAATCTCTCTGCTGAAACCATAAAGAATACCTAATATTTGAAAAAAAGCCACCAACCTGAAAGCATCCTCCTACCATGCCACTTTAAAATAGGAAGCTAACTACTCTGTTGCTGATTTTGTGTTGAAAAAAAAAGTAATCCTTTTCAAAGCAGATAAAATTCAGTCCTTTGGTTTGAGTGATTTGAAGGGTGATTGCTTTTTAAAAATGTATTGCTTGTTTAGCATCTCTACTAAGATCAGTCCTGTAGAAGAGATGTCATTGCACTGCTAAATGAACTTAATTATGATGACATACTGTAGCAGGTCACCTTTTCTTAAAAACAAAGGATTTTATACCCATATCATTTATTATTTGGTACCTTTCTATATAAGCAGGAGAGAACAATGTATTTAGAAATCTCTTTTTACAATTTCTTTACCTGTGTGATCTGCAAGGATATATTTCTTGTTGGTTATGGGGAGAGTGCCCTAGCATTTTTGATGGTAGATACATAAAGTCACTTTTATATTTCAGATAAGACACGACAGCCTTAGTCAGTGGTTTACTGTAGGCCAACAATTTATTCTATACTCAGCTAGCGCAATGCTATTAGCACTGCTTACACTGCTCTGTGTACGATGAGGAAGCGATAAAGAGCAGCTGCAGTGCTGTGTTGGCAGGGAAGTGATGGATACTTCAGTGTCTGAGGCAGACTTATAGGATTTGCGAGGGCCCTGTTGCCTTCACAGCAGTACAGGCCCAGTATCTGAGTACCAGTACAGCACACTGCATCATTGTCACACCTCACCTTGGAAACAGGGCATAAATAATTGGTGCCAAGGTGCAAGTAGAGCTTGTTTCATAAGCAGCCCTTCTGAGCAACATAAATTGTTTGGTGAGCCACAGGTAGCTTGGAAACAGGGAGTTGGCCTCCTTTGCCATCATTATTTAAGGACTGGAAAACTATGACAGATCCGTGCTGACTTCCTAAACTAATCATCTAGGCAGGAGTTCTCCTCTCGAGCATGCAGGTAAGTCAATTTTCTAGTTACCGAGAGAATTCAAAAAACAGTCTGCCTTGATACTTCAGCCTCAAGGCTGATGTGGCCTCGGTAGTCCCTGTAGTCTCCTCAGAAAAAGAAAGACTGAAAATAAAGGTCCTCCCAGGGTTTTATTCTGTAATTCACAGGACCTGCAAATCTATTCATCAATCCTAATGGTTCTCAAAAATATTTTCACCTCAACACTAATGGCTAGATTGCCCCATAACTGAGATAGATTTTATGATATTTTGTCTAGTTCCATTGTACTTTTAGTGGCTGGAAAGCTTCCATATAAGTTAATATCTTGTCTCTCCTTCAGGAAACAAGGTCAGCTATAGCACCAGTTTAATATATAGCACTACATCTATCAACACTTCTGGATCTTGCAGTTGAGGGAATTGTTTCAAAGTGTGCAATCCTATGCTAATATTAAATAGCAAAATAATTTTAAAGACAATTAAAAGTACTGTATTTGCTCTGGGATGGTGGTGATTTTCCACAGCAGCCCTTGTAGTGCTCTGCCTTCTGTTGGTAGCTAAAAAAGTGTATTGATAGCACATCAGTGTTTTGGCTGCTGCTCCTGCAGCATCAGTGCTGTCCCTCCAGCGTTTCTTCCCCCACCTTCACCAGTAGCAGTGGGTGGGCAGGATCCTGGGAGGGGCCATTGTCAGGACAGCTGACCCAGGCTGACCAGGGAGATATTCCATACCATACGGCATCAGCTCAGCAATACAAACTCGGAGAGAGGAGCAGGAAGGGGGAGGCATGATTTACTTTTGCCTTCCAAAGCAATGCATACTGTAGCCCTGCTTCTCGGGAAGTGGCCGGACATCGCTGCTGATGGGAAGTAGAGAGTAACAGCTTTCTTTGCTTTGCTTTGCTTCTCAAGTGTGTGGCTTTGCTATTTCTCTATTAAACTGCTTTTATCTCAACCCATGAGGCTTCCATCTTATTTTCTACCCTGCTTGGTTTGCTGTGGAGGTGGGTGATAGAGGAGCTTGGTGACCACCTGACATCCAGCCAGAGTCAAACCACCACAACTACTTTTATTCTTTAACCTTATCAGTTAAATCCAGCCTCCCTTTGCTTTCTGTGCCTTGGAGGTTAATATTTATTTGGTCTTACCTCTCTATTCCTGTTTGACACAGTCCTACTGGCTCTTGTTCTCTTATTCCTTAGCTGTTTCTCTGCTGCCTGACCTTAATTTTCCGTCTTCTTTCAGTCAGCCTGGAAACCCGGTTGCACTTTCCACCCTGAACTTTTCCCATACCCAATTAGACTTGCAAACATTTATTCCTGGCTAGCATTTATCAGACCTTCTTTATTATCTAGTTTTAGTGTGCGCTGAGACCACCCTCAACGATATTCTTTCCTGGCCAAGCCAGAGGGATTCTTTTGATCCAGACCTTCCTTAGTGCAGCTTTCAGACCATTGGCTCTTTTCAGCATCTTCTTCCTTTCCACCTTATCCTTTGGTGAGTCTGTGCTCTCTGCTTTCTACTTTTACCTCAGACACTGTTCCATTCAGCACCTCCTCTGTTAGATCCTCCCACTCCTTCTCCACTATCTGTTGACATCCTTCAGGTTTTCACCCTCAGTCCTCCTCTCCTTATCTTTGTAGCCTCTGTTTTGACTAACTCATCCTCCTCAATAGTTTCTGCTAAATAATTTCATTCTGTGTGTCATTAGCTATTTTATCAATGGCAATTTATCTTCAATGTTAAGATACTTGTCCACTTCTGCTCTCATTAGCACAGAACCTTTTGCTGTTGTCTCATGTAAACTCATGCTAAACTCATCTTCAATTTCCCTTTTGTTGCTATGTCTTCCTACAATCTGAATAATTTCACTTGCTTTCTAAGTCTTAATCTCTAATCTTTTCAAATGTGTTAGATAATCTATCCCTCCCAGAACCCCCTCCCTGGCTTTTTTCCTCCTAGTGTCCTCATGTCACTGTCCTTTCTTTCCAGACTCCTTACCATTTGGGGTAAATATTCCGAGTTTCCTTTCTTCATCTTATCTCTGATATTAGCAGGCAGATTAACACCTTTAATGCTGTCCTAATGCTCATCAGCATACACACACTAGACAGATTAGAGGTGTATGCAATGGGTTGAGGCTTCTGAACTGAATTTATCATGTCCCTTTGATTCAACATTGGTTTATCTCGTTTCAGTGCTAGTGAACTGCAATTAGTATCCTTTCACCATCTTAGGAACTTGGGGAGCAAAAAGGTAATAAGGAGACTATATTTATGTGTTTGCTATATGAATCACATTGGATGAAGGAGTAGTCTCAAGTCTTTGTGAGGAAAAGTAAGCACTCCCCTGCAGAAACCAGCTGGGAACATTAAAATAGTGCAACGGGAACATGTAGCCAGCATTTTAGCCCTGCAATAAGCAGTGTGACAAATAATGTCTTTGTCTTTTTATGTACTGTTTTATAGGATTGTCCTTCATTTTATCTTACAGCATTCCAGCTGGCATTCCAGCAAAAATGGCTTTTGCAGTTATTAAAACGCTGAGGTGTTTACTCGCGAGTTCTATGTTGCGGCATTTTTTTTTCTCTCCTGGGCACCAATCTTTAAAGAGGCACATCAACAAAATTCAGTGGTGCAGACTTCAGTCTGTCCCTTTCTAATTCTGATTGCTCAAGTTGGTGTAAAATTGTCTGGAGACAAAGCCTCAGCTGTGTTTTAAGGACAGTGTGAACCTTCGGTAGGTATCACCCTGGCAGCCTTGGAGAATTAAAATCAGGTTATTACTGTAGAATATGCACAGTGCAGATTTCCTGATATTATCTCACTCTGACCTGCAAATACTGCCAGCAGACACTAAAGCAGCAGTCACTGGATTTGCTGCCAAGCCAGGCTCTCAAGGGTATATCACAATTCTCTATCACAGAACCATGATTAGCTTTGTGATATAGAGCTGCGAAACACAGTTTTGTGATACAGACACCGGTATGCTTTAAACTAGACACCACTTAAACCATTAGACTCACTTATTCTAGTAAGAAGACAACAGATTCCATTAATGATTAGTGTGTAGTGATCAGGGAACTTTGGTAGGAGAACACTGTTATATGAGATCTCTAGGTGTATGAGCTCTCTGTCCTCCACTGTGTTAATTTTGCTGTACCTTTAAATATTTCCAAGATGGTACTTGATTTGTTTGTGGGACTGTGTTTTACACAGCAAGTTGACATGGCATTAAGTGGATTATTCATGCATTTTTGTAACTAGATGAATATTTAAAATGACAGTGAGAGAAAAAAAGAATTCAATAATGTAATATCAGCAAGATGCCTCCCACCTACCAATCTGCAATCATTGAAATCCTTTTATTTCATCTCTGGGAGGAAAATACCGTCTATCTTGCTGGATTTACATTTAAATGTTTATTTCTTCTTCTGTGCCTGCAAAATGCCTAGTACAACTCATCAAGATTACAGCCCAGCAAAAATCTATAGAGTGAAAATAATCAGCGACTGAGATCTACTAAAGAACATGCAATGGAAATTGTCAACATCCCAGTGTGAAAAGATCACCTGATTTTTAAATGTATCATATGCACAAATGTTAGTTGCGTTTTTAAACACCCCAAGTCTGCAAATTTTAAGAGCACAAAAGAAACTATAGTAACCTGTTAGACACTTGTCCTTTTTTAGACTTTTCCTTGGCATCCTCCGTAAGTGAGTGCTAATAGAGAGGCTGACAACACAAGTGCAATTCTGATGCAAAACGTCAAGGACAGGATGAATGGTCAAACCTTCGAGAAAAGAATGGGGCCTTTTTGTTGTGGAAATGAAGCTGCGATAAAATTCTTAGACTATAAACTGGCAGTCTGGAACGGCAAAAAACATAAGAGCTTTTGCAAATTCTTTATCAATGTCAGCAGAGGTTTTTTTCCCTTCCTGTTGGGGTTTTAGCTTAAAAAATAGGGAAAATTTATGTGAATAGCTTGTTACTATATACAGCTCTTAGCAACAGAACTGGCAAACATAAAGGCAGTCATTTTATTGTCCATTCAGGAGGTGATTAACACTATTAATGATAGAAAAATTCTGTGGACTGAGGTGTTCTATTTCCAGAAATTAAATCACAATAAAAAATGAGTTAGGCTCTGCAAAAAGTCACCTGTAGACAGGAACACTTAATCATCTTTACATGACTACTCGCTGATGTCTGCTTTAATCACAGAATGAAAGGGGCAATGCAGCCTGTAGCACCATGCATCTAAGGGTCTTGGTAGTTTTATGGCACCAGACACCATTATTGTTAATACATGTATAATATTTCTGTTAGCGTGTAGATGTCATAAGTGACCTCAGTTAGCCCAGGATACCTGGAGTATGTTGCTGCTCTCTCTTTCCCTGCCCCTGTAAAAGCCTTCCTCTCTCCTGCCTCCTCCCTGCAGAACATAGTCCCTTCCTTCCCCATTCCCTACAAGGACAGTATGGCAGCTGCTTTGACTCCTTATCTCCAACTATGGGGGAGAAGGAGGTAAATTTTCCAGATAGGGGAAACAGTCACAAGGAGATACAGACTACCACCATTATTTACTGTAACACCATATAAGAATTAAGCTATTATTAATACTAGAATCAAGGTGTTACTACTAGTACCATGCATTCAGTTCTCCCACTTAATCCTTCATTTTATTCAGCTAGAGTAGCAGTGGGGAGACCTGTTCTGGGTGTTTACTGAGAAGCAGAGAGCCATACAGTGTTTTTTAGGGAGGTATTTCGAAGTCCCTTCCTTCCCTATGCCTATATAAACCCTGTAGTCCGTGGTCTGTGTCTGCATCCACCACCACCTCCTTGGCTACGGTCTGAGTCATTGTCGTGGTTCAAGCCCAGATGGCAATGAAAGTCTATGGAGCTGCTCACTCCACACTTCCTATAGGATGGGAGGGGAATTGGGAAAGGAAATCAAAACTCGTGGGTTAGGATAAGAACAGGTATAATAACTACACTACAATAAAATAAAATATTATAACAGAAGAATAAAGTACAATAATAGTAATTAAAAAAATAAACCCAAGAAAAGGACAAGTGATGCCCAATGCAGTTTTGTACCACCCACTGACAGATGCCCGAGTAGTGATCCTCTTCTCCCAACTAACTCTCCCCATTTTATATACTGGGCATGGTGGTATGGAATCACACTTTGTCTAGTTTGAGTCGATTGTCCTGGCCATGCTCTTTCCCAGCTTCTTTTGCACACACTAGCCTCCCCTCATCCTTGCCCGCCATGGTGATTCAGGGTGGGAAGCAGAAACATCCTTGATGCTGTGTAAGCCCTGCTAAGCAATGATCAAAGCATCCCTGTGTTAACAGAATCACAGAATCTTAAGGATTGGAAGGGATCTTGGAAGCTCATCCAGTCCACCCCCCCTGCCAGAGCAGGACCACCCAGAGTAGATCACGCAGGTACTCGTCCAGATTTTGAATGTTCCCAGAGAAGGAGACTCCACAACCCATCTAGGCAGCCTGTTCCAGTGCTCCATCACCCTCACAGTGAAGAAATTTCTTCTTATGTTTCTTTTGAACCTCTTGGGAAATGAGCTCTCAGCAGAACAGGGGAAAGGGACCTGGGAGTG